>ML107706.1:30466-54263 GCA_003697995.1 Taxidea taxus jeffersonii | reverse complement strand
AGAGATCACAAGTAGGCAGAGAGGCAGAGAGAGAGAGGAGGAAGCAGGCTGTCCGCAGAGCAAAGAGCCCGATGCGGGGCTCCATCCCAGGACCCTGGGATCATGACCTGAGCCGAAGGCAGCGGCTTTAATCCACTGAGCCACCCAGGTGCCCCTGGGAAGCTAATTTTAGACACAAAATGAGATCACAAAAAAATCGACCTGCATCTCAGTACTTGAATTTCAAAACTAACAACCGGAATGCAGTATGGAGCACCCTCTGCTGGTCTTGAAGGGAAATAACTAACGGTTGGAGAAATAAGTATGAACTAGGCCCTTACCTAAAATCGGTAATTCTTTTACCTAAAAAATAAGGCAAACGGTGTTATCGGACCATTGGAAAAGAATATAGGACTTTTGAAACTGTACTCTGGCTGAGGTCAGGGCATTTGGGATCCACTCTTGTAATTTTTTCATCTTAAGAGTCTGTTATGTCACTACTACAGACATTATACTGATGAAAGCTCCACCACGAATAGGCAAGAGATTACTTTCCCAGAGAGTATAATGTTCATTTTGTGAAGTACTTAATATTTTGTGTGTTCATGAAAACTGCAAATTTAAGGCTAGTTAGAGGAGTTTATTTCATCCTTTAAACATATATTTAACTCCTGACTGAAATCTCCAAAAGACCATTATTAATCTGCTAATACAATGACTGACAGACCTTCCTAGAAGAATTATAAGCAACTGGCAGAATACTAGAAGGTATTTTTCTCTTATGAAGGTCCTTTTGAAAATCACCTTAACAAGATAAGGCCTGCCTTTCTGGCACACTGAGGTTCATGAGTAACACAGGGAAAATCATGGAGCCAGGACTTCCACTTAGATTTAACAAGATGTAACTAATGTCAAGGACCAACTTTTCTTATGAATGAGGCGTATTTCCCCGACTATGGTGGGGTGGAAAGAGTAATGGACTAGGAGTCATGGGTTTAGTAGTTTTTTTTTTTTATGTACTATCCATACTCCACTTAGCCTGAGTCTGTTTATTCATTTGCCAACCTAGAAAGACTGGAGAAGATAACCTGTGGCACATCTCCCAGCTCTGTGGCACTAGAACATTCTAAGATACAACTAACACATAAAGTCCTCAAGACTGTGATTTATGCTTTTTCTTGACCCCTGCAGCATTCTCATGAGCCCTTGCACACCTAAGTCCAGTGAACATTTGTTGAATAATTTTTAAAAGTCACAGAAATCCAAAACATCCTTTGAACAGTGACTAATTTCTTTCCTTGTATAACTGTGTGCTGAATTTGGGAAGAACAGGCAAAAGGCAGCATCCTGACAAACTTACCCCACTGGAGCGCTCCCAGAGACTGCCGCTTAGATCCCGGACTCTTTCTAGCCTAGGTGCGTACTCCAGACCTGGAGGCTTGCTGGCTTTGTAAATAAATATGGAGAGAAGAACTGAGGGTGCTTCTAAGAAAAACTGCAGGGAGGGCCTAAAGTCAAAGACCAGGACAGACACTGTTGTGATGATGACAGTGGTGACCTGGGCCATCAAGACATGGAACATGTTATCCAGGAACTTGAGAATAAAAGCCACCGAGAGACCCTGGAATGCAGTCACAAAAATAAGAGCAACTGAAAACACATTGTGGCCATAGAAGACCCCGCAGTTCTTAATCTGATCACGGTTACTGCTTTGAAGGCCCAGCGTCAGTCCGTTAAAAAGAATGCCAAAGAAATAGAGTTTGCTGTTCTGTATGAAGATGCTTTCAGAGAGCTGGTTCCCTTCCTTCAGTATCTTTTCATTATAGATATTGGCCATTGAAGAAATAAAACACTGGACTATAATAAGCACATGGCCCAAGCCGAGATGGATGTGACTGAAAACCACAGCTGTGGTGTTCCACTTAGCTTCAGGGAAAGCCCATGCCTTTGCTGTGCAGTTGCCTGTGCTGGGGCACTCACTTCTGAAGAGGAGGCAGGCATTGGATGGGCTGAAGAAGGCATCGTGATGAAATCCATGTCCTGGCAGGTTATGCTGTGAAGTTTCAGTCCCAGCAGTGAGGGCCACAATAGACAAGAACAGAATCAGGAGGGAAGCCCACTGTATCCAGTTTAGATGCCTCCTGTTCAGAGGAAAAACGAGATTTTACTACTGCTCCCCCCCAACTCCTTTCCCACAGTGACTGTTTTTACTGAAAACTCAGACACTTCAGTACTTGGTAGAATAAACTGTACCCAGTTTTTGTGAGCATTCCCAATTCAAGTTCAAAGGAAACCTGTTGGTGTCTCTGCATCTTAAGTGTGATATTTTTATTCACCTTTGTAAGAGATTGCCCCTTAATGCCAGTCATTTCTCATTGTTAAGTTTCCTTTTAACTTTAGATTTAACTAAATCTCCTTTTTATTTCCAGAGCTGATCGTAGACCTTTGTAACAATGATTTTTTTACTTTGCTATGAAATAAATATGGCAGAAAGTCTCAACCTGATTTCCACACACCTCAATTTGGAGCTTTAGAAATCTGTGAATCCTTGCAGTAGGAATCTTCTATATAGGTGAATTCTCGGCCCTGCCCACACCAATCACATGAGACCCTTCAAAGCTGTCAAATTTCAAAGGTGTTCATGACCCAAAAAAGATTTAAGGAGGGAGCCTGCTCCTAGATCTGTGGCCTCATCATAAAAAATTTAATAGTTAAGCTACTGTTTGGGACAGTAAGGAAAAAAAAATTAGTAGTTTCAGTTTATGGAGTCTTAACAATGCTTTATTTCTTTACTTACTTTGTCTAACCACAAACTTGTATGAAAATAGAGCTACTCTATGACCCAGCAATTGCACTAGTGGGTATTTACCCCAAAGATACAAATGTAGTGATCTGAAGGGGCACGTGCTCCTCAATGATTATAGCAGCAATGTCCACAATAGCCAAACTATGGAAAGAGCCCAGATGTCCATCAACAGATGAATGGATAAAGAAGATGTGATGTGTATGCATTATACACACATACACACATGCATGCACACAATACTATGCAGCTATCAAAAAACACAAAATCTTCCCATTTGCAATGATGTGGATGGAACTAGAGGGTATTATGCTAAGTGAAGTAAGTCAATCAGAGAAAGACAGTATCACATGATCTCACTGACACAAGGAATTTGAGAAGCAAGACAGAGGAATCATAGGGGAAGGGAAGGAAAAATGAAACAAGATGAAACCAGAGAGGGAGACAAACCATAAGAGACTCCTCAACTCAGGAAATAAACTGAGGGCTGCTGGAGGGGAGGGGGGTGGGGGATGGAATGGCTGGGTGATAGACATTGGGAAGGGTATGTGCTATGGTGAGCACTGTGAATTAAGACTGAAATCACAAACCTGTACCCCTGAAACAAATAATACATTACATATTAATAAAAAAGAGATAACATTAAAAAGAAAAGAAGACATGCTTTATTGTCAATCTATTTTGTGGATTCTTTCAGTTCAACAGACATTTAAATAAGCAGCTACTGTGTGCCAGGCTACTATGAGCCTGGGGAGATAAGACTTGATCTTCATTTCCAAGGAATTTACACTTTAATAAGGGAAGAGCCTTGAAACTAAACAATACAAAACATAATGTGTGATACACAGAACAACTGGGGCACAATAAGGAAGGAAATCTTGAGTCTGTAAGTGGAGTCAGATATTGTCTCAAAGAAAAAATGACACTCGAGGTGAAAGATGAAAAATAAACTGACATTTGCCATGTGAAATGGCAGTTACCAATATCCAGGGAGAGGAAGGAGAATACACAAAGGCAGTAAGAATGTACAGTGTTGACTAAGGAAAGAGGGGCAGCTGATTCAGGTTGGGGTAGATACAGAGATCTGAAGGGGAACAAAATCTTCAAGTTTAAAGATCAATTAGTTAGATGAAGAGGGAACACACATGCACACACATGCACGCACACACATACACATATATAAGCAAACGAAGTGTAAAGCAACAGGTAAGAAATGGAATTTACTAGAACTTTGGAGCATTTACTGGACACCTACTATGGGTCAGTTTTTCTTGTAAGGAAGGAAATAGTGCTCTCAGACTTCCCTAAGGTCACATATTTATGAAAGAGCAAGGAAGGTGGAGAGCCTGTGTGACTCAGTCAGTTAAATGGCTGCCTTAGGCTCAGGTTGTGATCTGGTCCTGGGGTCCTGGGATCTGGTCCTGCATCCGGCTCTCTGTGCAGCAGCAGTCTGCTTCTCCCTCTCACTCTGTGCTCTCCCTTTCTTTCTCTCTCAAATAAGTAAAATCTTGAAAGAAAGAAAGAAAGAAAGAAAGAGAGGGAAGGGGAGAAAGGAGAAGGAAAGGAGAAGGAAGAGGAAGGCATCTGAACCATGGTTTGAATGTCTTCCTTTTGGACCTATGCACCTCATAAGTACAATGTTCAGGTATAATGAATTCCCAAGGTGCATATATATAGGAAGAGGTGTCTGATTTCACCAGTGCTTCCACAGAGCTTCATTAATTGAAATTGGTATGTGCACAGACCAGCCTAGATAGCAGCACACATGTGCACACTATCATGTCTTCTCCTTTATGTACTTTTAAATATCCAGATCTAGCACTTAGTTATGACTCTAGCATAGCCATAAACCACAAAGTCAGAAACTGTGTAATCACATAAATTTCTAAAGGTGTAGATGGTACACAGTAAGTGGCAGAAAGTAAATTGATTGGAAACAGAAAAGACAGATGAAAAGTATATGCCCAATTTATAAAAATCATTAGATAATCGATTATTGGACATCGAGGCAAATATATATTTTAATTCTATATAACATAATCTATAATTCCTTTAGAAGTTTTCAGTTCCAACAGCTATAGATTTTCCACTGACACTGAGATAAAAAGAACCTAATTAAACAAACCCTTAGCAAGTTAATCAGTACCACTGCAAATATTGCTCATTCAAGGTAATGTTCTGGAAGGTAAACGTCATTAAGGGGTTAGGCTGAAAATGGTAGATTTTCAGCAAAGAAAATAAAGCTAAATAAATTATCCCATAAAGTCAGCTGAGGATAGGTGCTCTTATAAATGACTGTGCATGAAAGAGTTTGCTTCTCACAGTTTCATGAATACAACAGTAGAAACTCACCTAACTGATCTCCACTGCCCCAGTAAACAAATCATTCGGATTGCTGATCAGAGCTGAACGCTTACAGCTAGAAGGCCACTCTACCGGAGGGCTTCTGCTTCCAAATGAACTCTTGCTCACAAAGAGTCTCTGTTCCTAACTGTGTTTTTGCCAGGTGACTTCATTATTGTAATTAGATATTTAATGATTACATAAATGACAAATTATGAGCAAAAGAAAAGGGTTACTGTTTTTATGAAAAGTTGAAAGCTCTGGAAGATTAATTAAAGGGAAATTACTCAAACTGAGTACAGAGGAGCTAATTATAAGATTAGGAAAGAAATTACAAAAATCTATAATAATCTACTTTAAAAGTATTTCTAAGAACTAACTCTAAGAAACTAAAATCAGAAAGCAAGCATGATGCATAATGAATGTAGCTTCAAGAACAAAGCCAACAAAAACCTCTAATCAGCAAATCCCACACATTTCAAAGGAAAGGCCAGAGCTCTTCAAAACACTGGTGAATGGACATTTACACATCTTAAGCTGTTTAAAGTATGGGTTTTTTAAATGATTCAGCACTTTGAGTTTTCCTAATAACAATGAAGTCCAAACTGGGTCAGATAAGAGCATCTCTACCATACTTTGTAGTAGTAAAACAGAGCAGAACATGAAAATAAAATTAAGTGGAAAGATTCACAGGACTTTAAAAAAAATTGTACATAAAACATTTCTTAGTTGCACAGAAAGTGACCAGTGGCATATTTATAAAAGGAAATTATAAAAAGGAATTACCAAGTGAATGATTTTGGAGAAATGTTTGTACCAGTGAGGGGCACTTTTTTTCTTCTAAGACACCCTCATGTGTCAAAATGTTTTTCACTGATTGTTTTTTTTTCTCAACAGCTTCCTTTTGAAGATAGCAGAGAAATTTATATACATTTTTTAGATAAAAGTGCTTTTCTGGTTATCCTTTACTCCCAGATCTCTATGTTCAGGTTGAGACTACTATTTCCTAAAATCTAATTAAACAGATAATACAAATTTGCCAAGCCTTAAGAGCAAATCAGTAAGGCTCCGAGGCATAATGTCTGCCACTAGTTTCCACTGTGGATCAGAGGCTACACTTCCAAAAACCAATCTACACATTCACATGGGGTTTCTTTAGAACATCCGGTAAGACATTTGATTGATGCTATTTTCCTTTCTACCACTTTACAATACTTCCAACTAATTCTTGCATTAGTCACTGGACTTCTTTTTTCCTACCTGTGTAGCTTTATACTTTTTATTTGTATGAGAAAGGTATTTGATGGCTCTGCTAGAGTCAAGTATAAGACAGAAGTTTTAATATTCTAAATGTAGGGGGCTGAGGGGATAGCCTAACAGGATAATGGACAGTAAGGAGAGTATGTGATATAATGAGCACTGGGTGTTATATACAACTTGAACTCTACCTCTGAAACTAATAATGCACTATACGTTAATTAACTGAATTTAAATTTTAAAAATTCTAAATGTAAAATGAGTTATTTATGGCAAACACATTAAGAATATGTAGTAAGACTCAAGCTGCTACTCCTGGGTCAAAATTCTATTGCTAACGAACGGCAAGAGAACATTCAGTGGTTCACAAAGAGTAGACTGAATACGGAAAACCAAACAACATATGCCACCAATGACAAAAAGATCAAAATAGAACAAAATTGACTTAAGATGTAATAAATAATACACAATCAAAAAAAAGAAAAATGTAATAAATAATACAGTACTTGCAAGACATTCTCATAAAGACAGTAGTAGATATATTATATTCTCTTAGCAATATTAGGAGTAGCTTCAGTGCTGATTTGTGAATCAGTCAAATTAAAACTCCCTCGGGGGGCACCTGGGTGGCTCAGTGGGTTAAAGCCTCTGCCTTCGGCTCAGGTCATGATCTCAGGTTCCTGAGATCGAGCCCCACATCGGGCTCTCTCCTCAACAGAGAACCTGCTTCCCCCTCTCTCTACCTGCTTCTCTGCCTACTTGCGATCTATCAAATAAAATCTTTAAAAAAAAACCAAAAATCCCTCCGGGAGCTAAGTTAGTACCTGCAAAAATAATACAAATGCAGTGATTTTATTGTTTGTTTAATTAACCTCGAAAGATTCAAAACAGAGAGATCCTAACAACAAAGCAAATACGTGTCTAAGAATATTACTGCTCTGAATATTAAGAAGTAAAATTAGTGAAAAAGTTTTTTGAACTTCAGTTCATTAGTTATTATTAAAACTAGCAACAGTATAACGTTATAATTAATAGTATTAAAAGCAAACATTTTGTTTACAGTATAATTAGATTTAGATTTGGTTACATTAAGAGCTAACTTTCTAAATACAAATAGTTAAGTGCTTAAAACTTTAAGAGGGCCATCTCTGCCCAAATGCTAGCTCTCTCTCCACCCCTGACAGGGGCAGTTCACCTTGGGTTGGTCTCTCTGCCTCTAACCCTGCCGCCTCACATGCTCCCTCCCCTCTGGTCAAAGCCACCTAAATCCTAAATGCTGTAAAATCCCTGGTAACTCTGTGCTGTGGGCTCAGACTCAGCTTAGGATGACTCTATTGATGAAGAGGGACAGTAACCCCTGCTTCCTGGGGTTGTTGTGGGGATAAGCCTAGATTGGGGGAGGCCCTCAGACCAGCCCTTGGCCCTAAGTAGTCCTTACTGGGTTATCTTCTCACTGTCCAGCTGAAAGCCTACCCACCCTGTTGCTTACAAACCAGTCAGGCCAGCCCTGAATATGGCCTTTCTGAGTGATCCCTCAGCTCGACCTCTGCATCACAGCTAATGCTTTGGAGTAAATTAAAACAGATGAACAAACAAAAATAAAAATACTATACACTATTAAGGGTACAACTAGAGCTATGGGCCAATTCCAAGCCTGGCGATACATATTTTATATATTTTTGTGTTGGCAAATTCAATTTTAACTCGATATAATTTTGACACAATACCTATATATTGTACTATGTAAGTATAATACCATTTGTACCCATAAATGTCATTTCACAGGAAAAAATTTTTTTACTTAAAAAAAAACATGTTTTTTAGACCCCTTTGTGAGACTCCCTTATCAAATAATGAACCTTTTATTATGTGGTAGGGACAATTTTATTCCTTTGTGAACATGCACCTCCAATTTTACCCTAGAAATCAATATAAAGATATTACTGTTTATATATAATTTCTTAGAAGTCAACTTTTTATCCTATAAAGTAACTTATATTTTTTAAAGACTTTTTAAAGACATTTATTTTTTAAAGACTTTTTAAAGACTTCAAAATATTTTGATGGGTTAAAGAATTAGCATTCTTTAACTTGCTAGTTAAATTATTGTCACAATTCATAAACAAAATGAAGAACCTGATGCAAAAGCAAATTTCAGTGCACTCTAACTTTTAACCTGGATGAAATGTAATGTTCATGTTCTTTTTCCTCATCTCTCACATGAACTGTTAAACTGAATGCTTTCCCCAGAGTAACGGAAAGTCTTTCAAGAACTCCATATAATTAATGTACTGAACCCACCATGGATTCAACAAATATTTACTGAGTGCCTATGTACTAAGCCACTCACCCTGTTGTACACATAAATTATGAAAGCACATACTACGACATGGCACACTGAGAAATAAGAAATTAAAAGGGGAAGTGAATGCAAAATAAAAAAGAAAATCACAACAAATATAACAAGAAGTTAATTTTATTTTTATCATCATCAAGTAACAAACTGAATTAAATACCCAGATCCCATTATACCTTAGAACAGTCTGGCCTTTGCTCAGCAGCAGAGCCTGTTTACTTAAATATGTTTATTTTATTCAAAGGTCTTCCTGGAGAAAGAAAACACTGGTGACAGCATTTTTCAAAGTTTAAAAATCTATCATTCTTATTAATTGTAATTTTGACTAGATTCCTCATGCAAATCCTCTGCCAATCAGCTTAAATCATGTACTCGTTTCAAGCAGTTTAATAAAGAATTTGCCATTCTTCATCCTCTCGAAACTACAAATAACAAATGCATTAACAATATTTAGGAACTTCTTGGTTCCCTAGTAAAGTACAGAGATTCTGGGGGGGGGGGGGGGGCGCTCTTAATTTTTTTTTTTTTACTAAAAAATTTAAAAAGAGGGGGTTTATTCTCTTTTTTTTTTTTTTTTTTTGAGATGCTAAGAAAAAACTTTTCATACATCTAGTTGCAAAGATTTAGATGGGCCAGCAGCACTGGAGCTGCTTTTTGGATGGGTTAAACAATTTGTCCAAAACACAAAGCCAGTTAGGAATAAAATCCTGGCCCTGGGATTCAGAGAGCTCGGTGCTCTGGGTATATCATCTGAAATAAGGCTGTGCCATTTTAAAGTATGATATATGCTTTCAGAGCAAGTTACTTACTTCAGCACTATCCTGAATAGAAGAGCTGTTGTTATAATGCTAAAATTTGAGAAGATAACAGCCATGGCCTAGAAAGAAGGAGAAGATAGAGTTACAATCCAAACAAAGCAGTGACCTCAGAAATCTCCCAGCTCACTGGTTCACCTGAGCAAAAAAACTTTTTGGCCAAAAACTTGAGGGATTATTAGGGCAACTATTTCACTAGAGGATTAAATTCCATTTTTATGGGTTGTTAAATGTATGTAGATATGACCAAATTATTGTATAGGCTTTGAAAACATGCTTAAATTCAGCAAATGCCTCTGTAAACAATCCATATATGCAGATCTGGAAATGCTTAGAAACTCTAAATGTTCAGGTCTAGAAATAACAGCTACCTTGCCTATGAAGCATACTTTTTAAGCTCTTCAAATGCTTTAGAGACTTTTTACACTATTTCCAGGGGTGAAGGGAAGGAAGGCATGTACAGTTAGATCCCTTTATACAGTAAGAAAATTGAGGTATAGGTTTCTAAGCACCTTCACTATTCTAAGAATTCAATCAGTTCTCCTGGCTGAACTGCAGTGACTCAGTACCAGTGATTCAATACTAAACTCATATTTGACAGTCCTTTCA
Organism: Taxidea taxus jeffersonii; assembly: GCA_003697995.1. Classification (NCBI taxonomy): domain Eukaryota; kingdom Metazoa; phylum Chordata; class Mammalia; order Carnivora; family Mustelidae; genus Taxidea; species Taxidea taxus. The sequence continues at coordinate 44,101 of ML107706.1, read as the reverse complement.
TTTATTCACATTGTTTTCAACACTTATAAATGTGTTAGCCGATTTCATAAAAGTTTCTTCTCATGAATTCAGTCATATTTCACAGACAAGAATATTAATCTGAACATGTACATATTTTGGCTCAGAAAGTATGAAATTTCATTATTGCTCCCCATGACTGGGTCTGACAATATTAACAACTTTTAAAAACAAATCTTACTTGTTTACTTCACTCTGCTTTTTTCCTTGCTGTCAGTTTAAGATGACTGAACTCCAAGGAGTATTTTTCAGTAGTCTTATATAACCAGCAAACACAGCTAACATGTAGGTGAATTAAAGAAATAAGAATAAATTCAATAAAAACCAATAAAAAATTAATAAAAAAATCTAATAAAAATTGCAAAAATTCCAAAAATACAATATTGTTGTTTTTCTACTGAATTTTTTACGGGAAGCGCTGTTTTAAGAATTTCTCGGTGCCCTCTGGAGATGAATGTTTATGAACCCCTGGTAGGAGAAGAGTAAGAGCTGCTGAGGAAAGTAAGTGGCTGGTAAGAGGGAATAGGCAGTGGCTCTGATCAATCACAGTTATGGTGCAGATCCCTGACCAAGCACCTGGCTGCCCTCATGAATTCTCAAACTGCTTTCCATGCAAAAGCAGAGAATAAACAAAACACCAGAGCTCTTTGCCCCAAAACTTCCATGCATTTCTATTTAATTCTTTCCAACTAGACTTGGGGCACAGCAATATACAGAATATGCCATGTGACTGATTTTGTAATATCTGTGGTTGTGCACAATCAGGAAGGAAGAGCAAAGCAATAAACTAGAAGAACAAGGAAGCTGCAATCTTGCTTTCATATTGAAGACAGAGAAAAGGGATATATGTTTAAAGCTAAGCTCAATAAAATACAACACTACGTACTCATTGATGCAAATAATTACGTTTCTGGGTGCAAGAATTCTTAGATCTGAAAAACGAACTGGAATAATGTAAGATAACACATTCTAGCATTCAAAACACTTACTAATGACACGGATGATGCAGCTGAAAGGAATTTCAGGTGATCACCTCCAGGTTCCTGCCAACCTTAGGGTTGGTATGGTAATGTTAGTCTACTTCACAGATGGGCAACTGACACAGTAGTTGGGGGCTGCTTAATTACACAGCTTCTAAATTGTGCAAAAGAATCAAATTCCTGTTTTCTACTTAGTGCTCTACTGATTTCTCCTTGTCCCACTCTCAAACTGATTTGGCTATAGTTAAGAGGCTTTACATAGGGAACTAGTGCCAATAAAAATCCTACTTATCATCAAAATGCCTGAATATTTTATTTATAGAAACTTAAAACACATTTTGGCAACAATGGCAGTAGAAATCTTCATTTTATAAAATATTATGGGAAAATATACACATGCCCCAAACTCAGTTTGTAAAAGTAAAAGCAGAAGACCAAATTTTAGTCCCAATTACAAACGGATTTCTTAGTTGGCAAGGAGGATGCCAAGAGAGATGAGAAACATCCCTAGTATGATCAGTTGGAGATAGCATTTATAGCTGGGAGAATGTATTTTCTACCCTTAAAGAACCTGTTGGTTAAATGATAGGACTAATAGAAAAAAAAAAATCATACAAACAATGCATATAGTACATTAAAGCAGGTATAGGAAAAAGTAGTGCTCTGAGTATACGATTTTCTGAGTCAGTCACGGAAATCTGTTTGGAGATAGTGAATGCTGAAGTTAACAGAGGTTGGTGACCACAGGATAGCTCAGCAAACAGGCAGACTAAGGTTACACACAGAGAGATGGCTCCACATTCACTGGCCAGGGAGTAACTCCTGCTAGTCAGCACAGCTTTCTACAGCAATCTTTAAGAGTGAGAGAATGTGGCAGGCAGATTGGTAATTCCATATTCAGATGATTCGGGTCCAATCTCAGGAAAACCACTGGGGGCAAAGAGAAACTAACACTGATAATGAAAATGATAAAAAATATTAGTTCTGGGATTCATTTCTCTTTATTTTTCCAACACTATTTTCTATCATATTTACTTACAGGCTGAAGGTAGGAAATAACATAGAAGACGATCAAATTATCCAGGAAATAAAGAAAGGCAGGAATGGACCACTTCATGAAATTAGAGAATTCCTTCCAGGGAGCACATCTCAAGTTTCTACTTTGATGGTCTTCAAAAGAAAGAAACAGTAATAAACAAAGGATCTTGATGAGAATGCCTATATTTTTAGACAAAGTAAGTTGTATTTGATTACTGATACAATTCTTTGAAAGAGGCTTTATGAACTTGCTTTCATCAGTGACTATTAGCCTTAAGAAATCAAAGGCAATATAGGATTTCAGCATTGTCTCTCTTTCTTCAAACCACCAACCACCATGCCTCATCACTGACAATCAGCAACACCCTTAGGAATACCTAATTCCTGTTAACTTGAAACATCTCAGGATACTTAAGGTTTCTCTTACTATTATGAGAGCCTAAAGTCAAGAGAGAGCAAGATGTGAGAATACAGAGAAAAAAAAAATCTAGCATTTATGCTGAGATTATTTTTCCCCCAGGGGGGATCAGAAAAAAAAAAGATACCAGGTGAAAATTTATAATAGGGGAGTAGAGAAAATTAAATTTTACTAATCCTCATATGAGTAATGATCCCATCGCCAATCTCCAAAAACTTAGGAAGGTATCATAACAAGAGAATGTAAAATAATATGCAAAAACAGAAAACAATTTAAGTATAAGCCCTGTAAATAACGCATAAATGTCATGAGATTATGAAATGTATTCCAACAACTAGAAACTGCACAAATTGAAACTTTTAAGAATAAAAAGAAATCTTCCTGGAAAAGACCTTTAATACTTTAAATTCTACATTCACCTCACACGTCATGGCAGATCAAAGAACAGAGTCATTAAGGTTCAAGAACTGGGGAACTAAGCTGAGAATTAATACATAATACATACAAAGAGCCACAGAAGGCCAGATGATTCAGATGTGAGGAAGGGATGAGTATCTCTGCTCAGTAATTGATGAAACTGGAAGTCAGAGAAATTAAAATAATCTGACCCAGAATAGAGTCTCTCTTCTGACTCAATCCAGTATACCACCTCCCCTGTAGAAAATGGGGACTGTTTTGACAATATGCAACATACCAAATCAGACAGCAGTGATTTAGAAAACTCTGAATTTGAATAAAAACTGTGTGACCCAACAAAGGAACGAGTAACAAGGCAGAGTGATGGCCAAGACACGAGGCCAACATGGGCTGGAGTCCTGGCCCTGCCCCCTCCTACCCACCACTGCATAACGTTTTCTCCTTGGGCCTGTTTCTTCACTTGCAAAACATGGGTAATCATACTTAAGTTTGTACCTTAGTGTCCTCATATATAAAATTAGTGGGCTAGACTAAATGACACCAAATGTTCCTTCTGGTTCTAAAGTGTTTTGATTCTGTGATTTTTAACAAGTATAGAGAACCACTTCAAGACTCACCTCTCTTTATAACCCAGAATGACACAAGCATGCAGAAAACTAGCTTCACCAACTCTGAGCACACGTTCACGGTAGTTGGAAGATAATCATACTTGTTTTCTGAAATGTAACAGACATTTTTTAACTACAAATTTTGTTCTACATAATGGTTATATACAGTTAATAATTTACAGCTATTTTTAAACTTAAAAGCTGGATTTTAATACTGGTTATATTAAACTTCATCCAGTTGGCTTTGTTCTCTCTTGGATTTTTCAATCCGTTACCTAATGTATTAGCTATCCCTACTGCACTCCATGTTTTATTTTTTCTTGAGTTTGATAAATAGCCTTCTGATGTTTTCATCCAAGTTGCTGATAAATACATGGAGGAGGTTAGAGCTATGGGCAAAGGTGGCTTCAGGATATGGCATTAAAGATGGGCTTCTAAATTGACCTAATGGGCACTCGGGGCTTGACTCATCAAAAGCTATAGATTTATCTGGCTAAATTAGGATCCAGCTTATGGTTCCTCTTGTGTAACTTGTCTGCCTTGCTAGAATCAAGGTATACTGTCCGTGATAGTCCCTTACAGCATTCCCCTGTTTTACATCATGGCACATATAGAAAACAGTATTTGTTTGGCACTCTGGGATAAACAGTACATTGGGGTAAAAAAAGGAAGCTATTAGAGCCAAAAGGCAACTGCCCAGGGCTCTGGCTACCTCTAGGGCTGGAAGGAAATATCTGACATAATCCAAACCCACTGAGAGTTGGGAAGATGTATCTTAACTTCCAAGTCAATTTAATTAGGAAATGAGGTTAGGTCAATATGCCTTGGTCTTAGCTGTTACTTCTGCCTATTCCAAATGCTGACAACCAACTTGCTGTACAATTTCGCCAAGGACAAACATAAACCTCATTAGGTCCTATTTTAAGGACTGAATTTTCCCCTCTTTTGAAACATTTGCTTGTTTCCCTTGGTCATTATATGAAAAACCAAAACTGGCCAAGTACAGAAGAAAAATGCCACCTCAACATTCTTTCTATCCAAAACACCTTTTTGCTTTTTTCTGTGGTTTCCCTTGACCTTCTCAACCTAACCATAGTCAATTCTTTGTTCATCTCGGATCCTGCTGCACTACCCATAAACCTTCATAACAGTACTTGTTTCATGGTATTATAGTTACTTCTTCTGTGTATGTCTTACCTTAGAATGTAAACTTCTTATGAGAAAGGGCCCACATTAGTCATCTTCATATACTGGCAGGTAACAGTATTCTGCACTTAATAAATGTTCACCTGAATTTAGTACTTGCCTTAAACTTTCTCAATCCTTCAAAGCCTAATTAAAACTTCTCCTCCCTTTTCTGAGCTTAAAGGCTGAAATCACACCCTACTATCTGCTAACGATACTTTGCACTGATCACTATGATACACACAAGCAAACATGCACACACAAGAACTGGGGAGAGGCCTTCAGATTACAACTCTCAAATTCTTGCCACCGCTCTAGAACTCACTTTGGCTGTTATTTATTTTTATATTGTATTTCTGACATGGTAAATCCCCAACTGTGACTCAGCATCACATCTGGCCTCCTTGCACATACCTTCTGTCCTCACTCATACACCTTATTTATACTACATCCATCCTTACTGGGCTCCGTTTAGTCCAAGAAAGGGGCCATGATCCCAGTATGACCCGTTCTCCCCTTTAAAACTTTCCTTTCTCTTCAGGAACTTTGCTCCAATAAGTATTTTCCTATTTCTTCTATTAACTGGCCTCCTCCCCTTGGCCTGTAAGTATGCTCAAACTGTCCCATCCAAAAAAAACAAAATGTAAGATCCTACCCCTGCACCATACTTTCTCCTTCTTTCCCTAAAATAGCATCAATATTCATTATCTCCGTTTTACCCACTTTCCATTCAGGTCTTATTCCCAAGCAATCTGGTTTCTGATCTTATCACATTATTCATACTATCTAGTCTCTCAGATTATCAAACATCTTCTAACTACTAATTCCAAAGGGCATGCTTTAATCCCTATCTTATTATAACGGTACTATTTCCTTCATCTCCAAATCATTTCCTTCCCTTCTATAAGTCACGTGCACTCAGTTTCCTTATTTCTCTAATGATTCTTTCTTAACAGCTGAGCATCTGCATGGCTCTTAAATGTTGGCATTCCTCGTAGTTCTATCCTTAGCTCTTATTTTCTCCTTCCGCATGCTCACCCTGAATAAGCCCTCTGCTCCTATGGTTTTGAGTGTCAATTTAATATTAATGTCACCAAATCTGTATTCTGCAACATTTAATGCTCACTAAACATGTCCACATAAATAACTACCTCCTATTTATAAATTTAATTGGTATTTCCTTCATATGTGATGTGCTATGTCCTTGTTCACTGCAGAATATTGCAATATTAAGCAGTGAACAAGGACATAGCTCCTGGCCTCATGGAAATACCTAACTGAAACTCCATAATCTTTCTGAATTCTGTCCAACCTGCTTCTTCTTACTAATAGCTTCCATCTGAGCTGAGAACACCATCAACCTATTTAGCACCCCAAACCAGAAACCTCTGAGCTATACAGTATTTCATGTTCTTTAGTCTCCACATTCAGTACATTCTCTGAGTCCTGTCTTTTCTATGTTTAGAATACTTTTTGAATCTATCCTCTCTTTATTATTACCTCCAAAGTCTTGGTTAGACTTCTTCATCTGTGGCTTGAATTTGCAATAACCCCAACTGGCTACTCTGCTTCCAGTCTCTTCCCAAGTCCATCTTCTATCCAGCTACCTTAACAGTCTCTCTCTTTTTGTTTATAATCCCTCAGGCATTCCCTATCCCCCAGACTCTAGGGCCTAGAGAAGAAAGTCAAAGTCCCAGCTCCTTAGCATGGCATATGAAATTCTTAAGTATCTGATCATAACATTCCCCTCTGGTTAAGCACCCCTTGCCCCCTCCTCCAAGTCCTTAAACTTTTTGCTCTGTAATTCTGAAGTACATGTTCTCACAATTCATCCTGCCTTTTTTTTAAATGTGTCTATTCATTTTTATGGATTGTTGCTTCTGCTTTAAATGCCCGAGTCCATCAGTCCTCTTGTGGATTAACTTCATCTTATCAGGGAGTGTTCCCCCATCCCTCTGCACTCCATATGATCCACTCCCAGAGAGAATATATCACTTCCTAACCTAAACTATCCCTGCATCTTTGGTATAGAACTGCACTTATCCTACTGTACTTTCATGATGTTGCACACGGACAGCTCTCCTAATAAACCCAGTTCTTGAGAATGTCTATGTTTTACACACTTTGAACACTGCTACTTAATACTTGGCCTAAGTGCCCAATTAACCAAAGCAAAGACTTATATTCACATCGGACTCCACAAGCAAACCATTAAGGGTCGTGATGTCATGACTTTATGCGTCCTCGATAACTAGTGAAAGGTTGTCAATATAGCTTTGTAGAATTAAACTGTGTATATAAATACAAATTACTACATTAAAAAAAACAAACAAACAACAGAAGGGGCAGCTGGGTGGTTCAGTTGGTTAAGTGTCTGACTCTTCATTTCAGCTCAGGTCATGATCTCAGGGTGTTGAGATCAAGCCCTGCACTGGGCTCTGCACCACACATGGAGACCACTTAAGAGTCTCTCTCCCCCTCTCTCTGCCTCCTCCCCCACACTGTGCACATATAAGCTCTCTCAAAAAAAAAAAAAAAAATCAAACAAACAAACAAACAAAAAACATTAAAAACCAAACCAAAACAAAAAATCCAGAAGGCTTCTTGAGCTAATAATTTCAAAGCTAATAATCTCTACTATTACACTGGTATAGTAATTAAGACAGTACCTCACAGATGCGAAGTGACCAAATATATGATCCTATTTCGATCTAAGTTATAATTACACATACCCCTTCAGACTCAGATATCTGTTGATTAAAGCAACAGTCAGATGTTATGATCTGTTCTCTAAAGGGTTCAATGCTGTACTTGATTAATCTAAATTTCACTAAGCATCAGATATTCTTCTTGCTAAGGAATGAAAGTTTACAGAATCAAATTTAAACATACTTTATCGTTTACATGAACCAGAGTACTTTACTCACAAGAAGACCAAAGACAGGAGAGGTAATGTGTAATTAGCTATAAGTGCTCCATATATTCCGAGTCTTAACTTACCTTCATTGGCTGAGTATTTTACCAGCAGGATTCGACTTGAGCTTAAAGCAATGAATATGGCGCCTAGCAGGAATGTATACATGGTTGACAAGGAGCAGAACATGGGATGACCACAGCATTTGCTTTCCATTCCCATGTTTTTTAATTGCCTTAAAGAAAAGAACATATTCGTGAGCAATGCTGCAGGCAGATAAGGCATAGCACAAATACCACTGATTAGTGAAGAACAGAAATGAGGTATATGTCTGGCTACGGTTATATCAAAACCAAGAAAATTGAGAAGAGGAGAAACTATGGGGAAAAATGAAAGAATCAGAATCTGCTAGGAGGGGAAATTCTAGAAGACAGAAAAGGCAGGGGCGCCTGGGTGCACTCCTTAAGCGGCTGCCTTCCGCTCAGGTCATGATCACAGGGTCCTGGGATGGAGTCCTGCATCAGGCTCCCCGCTCAGCGGGAAGCCTGCTTCTCCCTCTCCCATTCCCCTTGCTTGTGTTCCCTCTCTCACTGTCTTTCTTTCTTTCTCTCTCTGTTAAATAAATAAATAAAATCTTAAAAAGACAGAAAAGGCAGTGCCAGGTTATAAATGCTGCCAAAAGCAACCGACATTTTGGGACTGCAGAATTTCGCAAAAAGCAATTTTAACTTCCATCCCTATTAGCAACTTTGCTCTAGAATAGAATTTCAGATTTCTATTGTTCTCCTCAGTAAGCAGCTCTTCTCTAGAAAGTGGGAAAAGGGCTTGCTGGGAAATATTTCGTTACAATAATGAGCCAAATGGAAATATTCGAAACAGTGCTGCGAATTTATACTTGAACCAGTGCTAAAAGGTAAAAACTTAGAAATCAATGCTTCTAAGGTCGTCTTTTGATATGTCGAGGAGACTAAACTCTAGGCTGGGTAACTTCTTCAAAGCCTCCCACCGCAGGGATGGTGCACAGAGCCTGGGACGTTGGGGACAGGCAGCCTTCAGGCGTCAACACGGACAGCCCACCTGCGCGCAAGCGTAGAGGTCAAAGAGGTACCTCCTCTACACGAGGAAGGCAGGTTTCCCTCCACACTCGGGCAAGTGGGGAGCGGGGCAGAAAGCCTCCATGGAACACATGCGCAGTAGGAATCTCGAGCGGCGCGCGCCCTCCCCTCATACGCACGCGCACTTGTTTGCCAGCTGGGCGAGGTTACCTCTGTCCGTACGAAGGGATTTTAGTGGAGGAGCACACATCCTAAAGCTGAGGCAGTAAATGTGTAGCTCCGCAGAAGCAGCAGCTTTTAGGGTCCATAGTTGGGGAAGCTATAGGAAGGAAAGAGAGGAGAAAAAGCCTCTGCCTCCGAGCCTCCAATTCCGGAACAAAAAGCCCAGTAACGTCCCGACTGAGAAAGAGTGGACCTGGTACCCATTGCGCAGGCGCGGTCAGTGTTACACTTCCGGAAGGAGGGAAGAAGCGGCCTAAGCCCGCCCCAGCGCGCCCTTTCTCGCGTCACGTGTTGGGAGAGTCCTGAGTCACGTGAGGCCCAGGTGGCGGCGGTGCTACGGCGAGAGAGAGAGAGAGAAGGGGAAGCCGGAAGGGGCGCGAGTGAAGCCTGGGGGAGAGGACAGCTCCCGAGAAGGAGAGGGGTGCGCGTGCGCCCGCCTCTCCCCCTAATTCTCGCCTGGTCGCTGCTGTCCTCTCTCGCGGCCAGGTGACACCTAGGCCCGGTCCGCCGCCTGGCGAGCGGCACGCGCCCTGTCCTCGCGATTGGCGCCGGCCGCCCCTCCCCCTCGTCCAGTCTGTCCCGTCGCCTCCCGTCCCCTCGGGTGCAGCCGGCCGGGTGCCAAGGCGCTTCGGCGGCAGCGGGGTTTTTTTCTGACTCCTGGCCCCTTCCCCGGCTGCCCTTCCCGCCCCGTCGCGGGGCCGGCCGCTACTCCGGCCCCAGGATGCAGAATGTGATTAACACGGTGAAGGGAAAAGCACTGGAAGTGGCTGAGTACCTGACCCCGGTCCTCAAGGTAAGCCAGGCCGGGCTTGCCAGGGGCTGTCAGGTACACGCTCAACTCCGCAGGGATTGAGGACCCGGCGCCGGGAGGGACACCGTGTTTTCCGGCGGGGAAAAGTGTAGGAAGGTGGTAAGGGAGGGGCACAGAAAAGGGTGCAGCCCCACCCCAGGTCTTACCCAGCTGTTCTCTAGGTTTTCGGGCTCTTTAGGTAAACTTGGAGCGACGTTGTGTGCGCATTGCTGTCGCCACCCGTCAGAACCCGGCGCATCTGGGTACGTCAAGTTGGAAGGTGGTCGGCCGCTAAGTGGATTTCAGAACGTTAAATCTTAACATTGGAAAGTCTTTTAAACTTTTTAAATGAGGGTTTTGCTTATCTTTTTAAAAACGAAATCAGAATTTGGTACTAAAATGACATGTCACTATTTTCTTTCAAATTTCATAGAAAGTCGCTTATAATTAGGAGCTTGAAATAGTAAGTTGTGACTGAGGTCCCCTCTTAGGTTTCAGAGGAACACGGTGAATGGCAACATTATCTCTCAGTATGGTTGAACCCAGCTAACAGGCAAAGCTTCCCTTTCCGAGTTTTTAAAATAGCCGAAAAACTATTTGTAAATCCTGGACTTCATTGATAATACGCAATATTATCCTAGATATATTTACTTTTTTTTTTTTTTGCTTTGTCAATCATGCAACGTTTTTAAAGTAAAAGTTTTAATAGATTAGCTGTTTTAACAGTGACTTTAATTTTCAGAGATAAACTTCTAGAAGTACATTCAAGTTTTTAATCATTGTAACTTTTTCCTTTCTGATAAGTGAGCAATGAGAATACATGAATAAGGAGTTCTTGCTTAAGTGCTTTTATTTGTTTTTTTCAGCTTTCAATGAAAATTTTACAGATCTTAACTGTGGGGATGAAATATCCTTGGAAATGGTTGGTCCTATTTATAAGAAGTTATTTTAGTATGCTAAGAAGAATAGTGGATATATTTACTTTGCTCCCTTTCCATGACAAAGGGAAATATTAGTCATGTACTTTTTAATATTTCTAAGACTGATTTTAAAATGATACCTTGTTGGGCCAAGTTTAAAACAAAAGAAAAGTTTATAAATGAAAATTCCAATTCTTGCTATGCTTATATATATATTTTACTGTGAAATTCCTTGTGATTAATATTAGTCAACTTTGAAATTGAAAATAATTTTGATGTTTGAATCAAATGATTCTTTTGCATGTCGTTTTTCAGAAACATGTCTACCTACATATTCAGCATTCAAATAATACACGATTGTTAAACTCTTTAGTTTCAGAGAGAAGAGTAAAAACAAGTTCCCAAATTAAATATTAAACTAATGTTTTAAGTTTTAGTGTGCATGCGTGACTCAGTTGGTTAAGTGTCTACCTTCCCCTCAGGTCATGATCCCAGGGTCCTGGGATGGAGCCCCAAGTCTGTCTCTCTGCTCAGTAGGGAGTCTGCTTCTCCCCCTCCCTCTGCCTGCTGCTCCCCTGCTTGTGCGCATGGGCGCTCTCTCTGTAGCTCTCGCTCTCACTCTCTCTGTCAAATAAATAAAATCTTTAAAAACAAACAAACTTCTGTTTTACTGGACGGTTGTATTTTACTGAACTTGTAACAGGATTATGTTTTGAGTAATCATTTTACTTACTCTCCAAACTGAAAAGTAAATGTTAGCTTGTCAGTATATACTTATCAGTATGTATTTTCAGTAATAAGGAAAGCAGAATTATTGACCCTTTCCTTGACTGTCCCTGTTTAGAGAGAGAATCTTTGTAGTTTCCTATTAGACATAAGAAGCAAGAAAGAAAAACTAAATCCTTTGGAAAGAAACAATGACTTATCTTAGCAAGTAGAAATTTAGGAAAAGTCATCGCACAGTAAAAACCAAAGTCCTTACATGATCTTCAAGCCTCTACTTAATTGGTAGAGGCCCTTATCTCAACTGCTACTTCATTCCTTGCTCAGTTTTGCTTGAGCCAGTCTGAACTCTTTGTTACTCCATTAAATACTCTCTTGCCTCAGGTTTTTGTATTTGCTGTACGATCTGCCTAAAATGCTCTTTTATGCCTTCTGGCTTGATCATTTTAAGGTCTATGCTCAGTAGTCACCTATAAGTGAAACCTTTGTTTTCTTAACCATCCTATTTGTTTTAGTTTTGTGTTTTTTTGTTTTGTTTTGTTTTTTGTTTTTAATTTTAGAGAGGTGGGAGGAGGGAGGGAAAAAGAAACTCAAGCAGATTCCACACCCAACGTGAAGCCCAATGCAGGGGTTGATTTCATGATCCTGAGATCAGACTGGAGCTGAAACCAAGAGTTGAGACACTTAACCGACTGAGCCACCCAGGCACACCTATTTTTTTTTAAAGATTATTTATTTTAGAGAGATAGTGCTTGTATGTGTGAAGAAGGGGAGCAGAAAGAGAGGATACAGAGAATCCTTAAGCAGACTCCCCCCTGAGCATGGAGCCTGCCATGCCCTGGGGTGCCATCCCAGGACCCTGAGATCATGACCTGAGCAGAAAGCAAGAGCTGACCACCTAACCAACCGAGCCACCCAGTCGCCCCTCTGTCCTAATTCAAATAGCCATCTCTCTCCTCCACCCCTGACTAGTTTCCTTGCTGCCTCATTTTTTTCCTTGTGGTTTTCATTAACATTTGGCTTTTCTTACTCCACAAGAGTTTAAATTCCTTATGAGGACAAGGAAGAGTTTGGTCTATTTTATCCACTCCTATATCCCCATTACTTCAAATAGTGCCTGGCACATAATGGTTATTTGGTAAATACTTGTTGAATGAATAATGTTCATCAATGAATCCTTCCATTTTTGTAGCCTGTACTACAAAATCTTACATTTAATTTAAAAATTAGAAACATCTGGTAAATAGCATCTTTGCTTTAGAGGAGAGAATATTGTATCAATATCTTGGAGATATTAATGGGAAAGGATTAAATGATTTATGACTTCTAGATTTGGTTTCTAATGTTATTCAGTTGAAATGAGATGTTGAAGATGTTGGCTGAATAGTAAAATGTCCCTAAACATTTTTAAAAACATTTTTACTGTTCTGTAAAATAAAGGTATTTGGTCATTTCACAAAATCATTGTATGGCTTAATGTTTTTCCAAAGAGCTTTGCTCTGTTAAAGCAATGATCAAATTGTAATTATTTTAATGTCAGTTTCTTTCATTAGACTTGTATATTCTTTGGGGTTAGGTACCAGTGATAGATTCTTTTTTTGTATGTGCTCTTTTTCCTGGAAGGGTGCCAGGCAAATACTTGCCCACAAACATTTTTAATTTGAAAGTGAAAGAGTATAATATGTTCTTTTTGTTTTCTTCAGGAATCAAAGTTTAAGGAAACAGGTGTTATCACCCCAGAAGAGGTGAGTGTTAAAGATATTCTGAAGCTATTATATTTTATAATTATATTTTATGGGAGGTTTTTCTTCTTTATAAGAAAACATCTTAAACTTTAGTTTTGTTCTTTTGGCTATATTAGCAATTTAATAGGGATTTCTACTTCCTATAAGAGAGGATGTAACTTCCGTCTCAATTTGCCACTTCTCATATTTCTCTGTAGTTCCTCTTTATTTAGAAATGGGGGTGGGAGAGGGAGTGGAAAAGATTCTGATGGTCATTTACACTTTGGTAATATTTGTGTTATATTGAGGCTATACAATGGGCTCTGTGGTGTTTGCTATTGTCCTGCCTCTGTTTACATAACGTGAGTTTTTGTGGTTTTCATCTGTAAACTTTAGCTCATTGCTTGGATATTAAATTTTCTTTCAGTATTTAGCTTAAATATTTTGTTGCTACATACTTAATGTTGTTTTTTTTTTCCTCACAATTCTTTTACTGTTTCACTAACCAAGTAATGTTGAATCTGCTTAATGCTGAAACTGCTGTCTATTTTATAGGCGAGTTGTGTTTTATTGAACTTTTAACATAGAACTTTGTTTTGAGGAATCATTTTACTTGTTCACCA
>ML107706.1:0-30066 GCA_003697995.1 Taxidea taxus jeffersonii | reverse complement strand
TCTTGCTTTATCTATGGGAGGATGACTAATTGGTAAATAGATGATTGACTTTAGAGATGCAAGTCTGAGGTCATTGGATAGACTTATGCTGTTTTAAAACAGCTACTAACCATAGAATGAATAACACTTAATTGTATCATTAGTTTATGAATTTCCTTCTTTTAAAAAAAAAATGCAAGGCAAAACTAGGTCAGCTTGGTACCCACCCCATATGCTGGATTGAGATAGAGCGCAGTTACCGGATTGAGTTAGAATGAGTCCAGTCTACGGCCATACCACCCGGAACGTGCCCGATCTCGGAAGCTAAGCGGGGTCGGGCCTGGTTAGTACTTGGATGGGAGAATGAGTCCAGAGGATGGAAAACAAAAGATAATTTGCTTTTGATAATAGATAGAATTGATCTATATTTATTTGTTTTCGCTTACTGTTTCTGGGCTTCTGACCATTATCCTCCAGCTCTCTCTGCTTTCTTTGGAAGTACTGTGTTTAAAAGAGGTGTAGGCATTATCAAATACAGAATTGCCTGACTAAAATTACTTTAATATACATAAGTATGACTTAGATAGAGTATTAGTAGTAGAATAGCTTGAGGGGTAAAGTTGCTGACCAAAATGTTAATAACTGGTTTTATCTAGGAGTTATTGAGTATTGTATAATACTTAATCACCGAGAGAAAGCTGCCGCAACTGATACTGAGAATTGAGAAATTTGAGTCTGCCTTATGTTTTGTTTCATTTGAGCATGTGAAGCCTGCAATAATGACCATTGCTAATGAGGGCAGATGTACACATGTACTAATTATCTGCGCAATTCTATGTTCTTTAGAGTTTTTTTTACCTTCTGGTGCTTTGTAATTTTTAAGGAATTTTAATTTATTTTTTAAATAATCTCTACACCCAGCATGGGGCTGAAACTCAACCCCAAGATATGAGTTAGATGCTTTGCCATCTAAGCTAGCCAGGTGCCCCTATTATTTTTTTAATAGATGCTCCTGGAGGTGTCAGGGAATAAAATATTAGAGTCTTGTGACAAGGCAGTATCGTTAAAGAATTTTTAAATTTTTAACTCTTTGTTTTGCTTGCATTTTTTTGAATTAAATTCTACTTTTTTGGTGGTGACAAATAGTTCTTGGTAACCACAGAGTTGAAGGTAGCATCTGGTTACATGTAGTGACCTAAAATGCTTAAAACTTGGGGAGGGAGTATTGTTTTCACTTGGGTCTTTGTCTTTACCTAACTAGTTTAAATAATAATAATAAGATTCTTTGAAATAAAAGAACGGACAACATTTGAAAAATTGCTGTTGAGAATATGCTGCTAAATCTTGTTAATGTATCTTCTTGAAAGAAATTACTCTTAGAAAACTTACTTTATAAAATTTTACTCTCAGATGAAAATAGAGTATTATATATAGACATTCTTTTCTGAGACAAACATTGGAAGATTAAAGATACTGTATTTTTTTTTTTTGCTGTGTAATTAACCATGAACAATACATGAATTTAAGTTAGAGCTATTATGAAATAGAAGTAATTGGGAAGATATGTGTGTGTATTGCCTGAATTGGGACACTGCAGTTACGCTTAAGAGACTTTCTTTCATTTTCTGCTCTCAAGAATAAGCATGATTTCTGTCTTACAGAAATATCAGGTCATGCTCATGTATAATGGAAATTCTCAGAAGGTTAATCTCTTTCTTCCTGAGTCTGTTTTTGATTCCTGAAGAAAAACAAAAACTTGTGCAATGTTCAACCTGCCCAGAAAGTCTAAGGTGTTAGAGGATTCAGTTTGCTTCTGACTTTTCCCATTGTTTGGCATTACATTTGTCAACTGTTGTTAATGTGAAAAAGCTTACAAAATGGGTGTTACCTGGGCTTAAAAAAAAAAAGAAATGTGCACTATGATGTCATAAACTTCTTACATCATAGGCTGGTATCATTTTCTCAAAGATCTCCATTGAGTTTTCAGCCCCTAGCAGGAATCTGTCTTCATCTTATATTATATTATAATATATATATAATAATATAATATATAATATATATAATATATATAATATAATATATAATATAATATTATATTATAATATATTATATTATATTTTTGAAATTTTAAGTCCAGCAGTGTTACTTTTATTCTTTTCATGATATTGTATCCTTTTGGCATTATTTAATCCAATTTAAAAATTGAATTTAAAATCAATAGCACTCAATGTCTTTTTTCTTCCAAAATTTAAATTTTATAGATGTAAAAAATTTTGCAGTTTTAATAATAATCAAAAGCTATCAGAGTGGTAGAGCAGATTTGGTGCTGTTTGCATTTATATGATTATTGGGTATCAAGCTTATATGGGATGATCACTTTGCTATTTTTATCATCTTACATTCGGTGATGTTCAATTTTTCTTTTTCCTTTTTCTTTTATATTCCTTTTAAATCCTAAATAGTTTGTGGCAGCTGGAGATCACTTAGTCCACCACTGTCCAACATGGCAATGGTAAGTAATCTTGAGTCAGGAACAGAAATTAGTAAAATGTATGACTTTATAATTGTAGCAGTTAGCAAAATGGATTAGGGCATGAAACTTTAGAATGACCAATTTAACTGTTCTAGTAGATTTTTCTGTTAAGCAGTGTGACTGTGATACTTTAAATAAAGGCTGACTGACAAACTGGCTGTTATACCTATTTTGAATTGCTCTGTTAGAATAAAAGATAGGCATTTTTTTTAAAGATTTTATTTATTTATTTGACAGAGATCAGAAGTAGGCAGAGAGTGAGGAGGAAGCAGGACCCTGATTCGGGGCTTGATCCCAATACCCCGGGACCATGACCCGAGCCAAAAGCAGAGGCTTTAACCTGCTGAGCCACCCGGGTGCCCCAAAGATAGACATTTTTTTTTTAAAGATTTTATTTATTTATTTGACAGACTGAGATCACAAGTAGGCAGGGAGGCAGGCAGACAGAGAGGAGGAAGCAGGCTCCCCTGCTGAGCAGAGAGTCCATTGCTGGGCTGGATATCAGGACCCTGGGATCATGACCTGAGCCGAAGGCAGAGGCTTTAACCCACTGAGCCACTCAGGTGCCCCAAGATAGACATTTTTAAGATAAATGCCTTTACTTCCTTTATAGTATTCCCTTTCTCTGTAGTGTCTAGGTCTGATTTGTGGTGGATCTTTAAAAAATAATGTTCAAGACCAGCTCATTTTTTTCAAACTAAAATGTCTACTGAATATTTTTATAACATTAATAAATCCAGATATTTTGCAAAGCCTTCGGTTTTTTAATCATAAGACTTTCTATAAGGTTCAAAATATGCTCCCATTTTAGGAGTTAGCTGAAAAGGAAGGCTCATGATACTCATTAAAGTCCATAACTGGAAATCTGCTTGGTAATAGATTTTTTACATTTTTGGTTTTTTCATTAACCTTTTTAATTGTAAAAGTAATGTAAAAAAGGTAATTTAAGCAACTTACAGATCTCATGAGATATTTTAAGTATTCTGAATAATAAGAGGATGTTTTAAAACAAATGCTGTTTCATTACATTCAAGTATTTAGGGTAAAACCACCTGACTATGGGTGAGAAAGTGATCCTAGTACTGGCAGAGCTATTTTAATTAGGCTAGAATTGTTTTGGAATTATCATCTTGTTTGGATGTAAATAGTTCAACTTGTTATATTCTTTTTTCTTTTTATTATAATTCCCTTAATGATACTTTTCAGTTGTGGTTGAAAGGTACAGTTTTAATTTGAGGTTCTGAACTTAATGACGTTAGAACTGATAATGTTTTCCTTCATATTCAAAGAGCTTAAATAGTTAAAACTATTTTAAGCCAAAGTTGGAACTCTCTTTTATCTGTGGCCTATTCTGTTCTCGATTTTTGTATTTGACTCATAACCCAGAATAGTTTTATTGCTTTTTATCAATTGTTTTTTATCTTTCAGAACACTGTTTCTTAATGTACCAAGAAAGACCAAAATGTCAGGTTCACTTATTTTTATGCCCTTGTCTTCCTTATGTGTATTTCTATTTCATATTTAAAATTGAGTTAATATCATAGCAGCTCTCTGATGATTTAGTAAGGGTGATTGATTTTTTTGGATTATAAATTATTTATTAAAATAATATTTGGCTTTATTCTAATCTACAATTTTTTATGTATTTCAAGTCCAATAGGCATATAAAATTAAAAATAATACCCATTTTATAAAAGGAACTAATTTGGGATTGTCTTCAATATAATAAACATTTAAAAAAAATTTTTTTAAAGATTTTATTTATTTATTAGTTAGAGAGAGAGAGAGAGCGAGCACAGGCAGACAGAGAGGCAGGCAGAGGCAGAAGGAGGAGCAGGCTCCCTGCCGAGCAAGGAGCCCGATGTGGGACTCAGTCCCAGGATGCTGGGATCATGACCTTAGCTGAAGGCAGCCGCTTAACCAACTGAGCCACCCAGGCGTCCCCAATATAATAAACATTTTCTTCAGATTTCTTTGTGATAGTCTTTATTTGTCTGATTAGTTCAGACATACAATTTATAGTATTGATACAGAAATATGTTATATGGACAGGATAGTTTCACTTTATGAATTGTGATAGTTGAGATAATATTTAGAACTCACCTATACCCTACTCCAGTGTCCACACTTCTGGCTAAAATATAGGGGCCAAAGGAACATTTCATTTTAAGCCTGTGCTAGTAACAGGTTATTTTCATGTTATAGTTTCATGTCTACAAGTGTCATCATGACTGTATTGTATGCTCTTGACTCAGAATTTCAGGTATTGCCATGTCATTATTAATTTTGACACTTGAGAATGGTCTAAAGAAGCCTAGAAGGCTACTAAGATAGTAGGTCATTTTCTGGCTTTATCTTGTGCTCATATCTATGGTTTCAAGTTTAGACTGAAGCTTTGATAAGGCAGATTTTTGTTCAGATGTTTGTGACAGATAACACATGCCACTCCATCTCTGGCCAGTTCCATTAGGTTACCTGCAGAAGAATCTTTGAACAAATTCTTAGTAAGATAATCTAGAGTAGTTATGAAAAATCATAAATGGTGTAGCTGCTTCTGACACACAGAGATTGTAGTGTAAGAGCAGGAGCCCTGGATTCACTTGCTCTTCTGTATCCTGGTTTTCTAACCTTGAGCAGTCTGACTTCTTTAAGCTAAATGGGGACATTAATATTACCTCTTAGGGTTCTGAGGAGTAAATAAGAATAAATGCATGTTAGAGTTCTAAGCCGTATACTTAGTAAACACTCAGTGAAAGTTTTTTTTTTCCTGTTTTCAGTCATATATTTAATATTATCGTGTTGTGATTCAAAGCATCTCTTTTCTCTTTGTTCCAGTTTTAATCGAGTGGCAGGATCAGGGATTTTGCCAGCCACCTACTTTGTTATGTAATGTCCTACAGATATTTTTCTGCCTCCTCTTGATCTGAAGATGAGCAGTACTTGAGAATTAAAAGTCTGAGATTACACTCCCTAGGGAACAATGTTTTCTTTTTGTTTAGAGGCAAACATAATAGTTGCTTAATAGTTCTATATTATTCTGTCTTTTTTGCCTGTATTTAATCTAAATTCTCCTAGGTCTCTCTGAGTCTCTTAGTACATTCCACTTGTAATGCTGTGCTCTTTCATACCCTAACATACATCACTTAATGGCATCCTTCTGAAACTAGACCTAAAACAATTTTCTCAGGAGTGTGGATTGTGTAGTTTTGATATTTACATGTGATATCTTCTGTTCTATCTTTGCTTTTTAAAATAGTTCTTGTATTTTGGTGCGTTTTGCTCTTTTTAAAGGGCTACAGGGGAAGAATTGAAAGTGAAGGCATACCTACCAACAGGCAAACAATTTTTGGTCACCAAAAATGGTAAGAATTATATTGCATATATTAGTAAATTTTACACAGAGTTATATTTAAAAAAAAGAAAAAAGTTAGCTTTTTTTTTTTTTTTTATGATTTATTTGAGAGAGGGGCCACCTGGGTGGCTCAGTGGGTTAAGGTCTCTGCCTTCGGCTCCGGTTATGATCCCAGAATCCTGGGATCGAGCCCCGCATCGGGCTCTCTGCTGAGCAGAGAGCCTGCTTCCCTTCTTCTCTCTGCCTGCCTTTCTGCCTAATTGTGATCTCTGTCTGTCAAATAAATAAAATCTTAAAAAAAAAAAAAAGATTTATTTGAGAGAGAGAGAGAGAGAACAAAAGGAACAAGAGATAATCTCCAGCAGACTCCTGCTGAGCAGGAGCCTGATGTGGGGCCCAGTCCCAGGATCCCGAGATCATGACCTGAGCTGAAACCAAGATTCGGATGCTTAATCAACTGAGCCACTCAGGCACCCAAAACTTTAGTATTTACTAATCTTAATTTATGCTTGAAGCCATAGAGAAATTTGGAAATTTGATGAAACTTTGGGTTTTCTATTGCTAGAGTATTTTTTTTCCTTATTTAATTTTTACCTCCTTCCTTTTTTTTTGCTACTTTTTGCCAAAAAAAGGTCTAGTTTTAAGATGTGGAAGGAAAGGATCCCAGCAAATTTGGAATTTGGAATTTCAGTTGCCTTTTTTTTTAAAGTTGACTTTATAATTATAAACTTTTTAGCTATTTGATTTTGATCTTCTTTAGACTTAAACTTTTGTCATGAAAAATGAAATGATAACTATCTTTGACATCTAAAAGTTCCAAGCTAAAGATTTATTATCCATTGTGTCTTTGAAAGATTGCCTTTAGGAACAAAAAATGTTTTTTAAACCACTAGTTTCTCATTTATGAAGTTAATTTGAAAACAGCATGAGAAGGTTGTTATAGTCCCTGTCAGATCACATAAAGTGCACTGATTTTTTTCTAATCTATTACAGAAAGGGAAAATATGTATAAAACATCGGTTTTCTTCCCTACAGCATATGTCTTATTAGAATTGATCGTTTATATCCTTCTTGTTTTTTAAAAAAATCAAGAGGTTAATAGCCATTTCTGGGCTCTACCTTATCATGGTTTACGTTATAATTGTTCAGTTTTAGACTATGTGAATAATACCTGTTAATTGACACATATACTATATGAAAAACTTGGCTCCGGTATTGTATAAGATGGTAAAGTGTAGCAGTTTAGTGAATTTTTACATTGGCTTATCCATTATAAATACCTGAAACTTAAATAACAATTATGAAATACATATTAAAACTTACTATAACATTGCAAACTAGAGATCACCTCTGCCACCCCTGAGAATGACAGGTGGTCCCTTCCTGTTTTGAGAGTGAAGCTATTAAAATAAGGTGTTACTATTCATTAGTTGAACAATAAGTTGAACAAGTTGAACAATACCATCTCTGGCTCTAGCCTGCTGTTCTTCAGAGATCATCAGGGTTAAGAATACATAGAAAATTTCCTTTCTACTTGTGTTCTCTCAAAGCTATTTAGGGAAAGATAAACCTGATCATTAATATGTCTGTGGGCTGAATACAATTTTTTTATCACTTTTATTAGAAGTGAAATATAATATTTCCTTAAAATGGAATAAGTTATCTTTTTTCTAATAGATTTATATGAAGCAAATTATGTGCTAGTAACTGTACTTGCCATTGTTTTTGTAGTGCCATGCTACAAGCGGTGCAAACAGATGGAATATTCAGATGAATTGGAAGCTATCATTGAAGAAGATGATGGTGATGGGGGATGGGTAGATACTTATCATAACACAGGTAAGAGGAGAATAGAATACCATATATTAAATTATCTTAAATATTTTCTAATCTTTTATTACAGCATTGATTTAAAAACAACAAAAACAAAGGATACATAAGGCGCAGTTGTCCCAATAGACTTTTTTTTTACCTGAAAAGAAGCAGGAAGACAAATTGGAAAAAAAGAAAAAATGCCCTTAAGTATACTAAATGTCTCTAGTACTGCTACTTTAGTAGCAGTTTGAAAATACCTGTATCATTTTCTTTATTTCTAAAATAAGAAGGACAGAATTGCTGAGTATGCATACAGCTTGCTTTAGAATTCCTTATTTACACATCATTCCATTGCTGGATGATGAGTTTTAGGACAGGAACTATATGTATTTATTTTACTCAGAGACCTGACATTTAAAAGTAGTTAATAATTATTTGTTGAATGACTGTAAGAGGATTGTAAGGACCACACTCCTTAGGTACAGAGTCACTGTTGTTTCCTCAGTATCTATCACAGTATCTGGTAGAAGTTGTTTAGTAAATTTGTGTTAAAAGAATTGACTAAATTCAAGCCTTTTTTAAGTGTATGTTTGCAAAAGTTGTTTTTAAGTCTGAAGATGAATTTTTATTTCAAGTCCTAAAAACTTAGTTTGCCACTATGTTTATGTAACTGTGTGAATGTACATTAGCATATGATGCTATGGCTATACTAACTTAGTCATCCTAACCTAGCTATAGCAGCATATATTAATCTGCATTTACATAGTTATATAAATATATAAAGTACTATAAATTAATGTTAGTTCATAGTTAAGTATAAGTTAGTAGTTAATTTGCATAGCTATATAAATGCCATTATGACTTAATTTTAATGAGGAAAACGTGTCCTGAGTTTAAATTGAGAATACTAAAAAATAAGTTTTCTCCCTCAAAGTCCTAGAAAGTATACCAGAAGTAGTACTAGAACAAGGTTTCTCAGCCTTAGCCCTACTAACGTTTTGGGCCACGTGATTCTTTGCTGTAGCATATTCTGTACATTGCAGAATGTTTAGCAGCATCTCTGGGCTCTGCCCACCAGATACCAGTAGTATTCACCCAGTTGTGATAACTCAAAATCCCTCAGACTGTGCCAGATATTCCATGAAGGGCAAAATTGCTGCCAACAGTTGAGATCCAGTGCAGTAGCCAGAGGGCTAAGTAATCTGCTCAGGAAAATCTACCTTCTAAGGTTAGTTTTCCCTCTACTTTTAAAAAAGGACACTATCATGTGTTTGTGATGTTATAGGCCTAGATTCAGGGCTTGGGCTTCTTGATTTGAAACTTGTTTGTTTCTTGATGGTTGAGTGTTAATGTCAATGGTAGATTGAACAGTTTTTTTAAATGATTCCAAAAATTCATCCCATTGCCCCCACTGAGAGACTGGTAGATGGACTTTTTTTATCTTTTACCTTTCCAAAATTGTTCAGCTGCTCTGCTTTAGTTTTCCTGTGGTGGAAGATATAGGCAATGGACTAACTAACTAGAGCCCTTAGTTATAGCACTGTGTTTCTGGTGTCAAGTAAATGATTCATTCTGATGTCTGGTTGTATTCCATTTCTTAATCACTAGCTCAAAATCTAGTGTATATTTACAAAGGCATTCATTAGTAGGCCTTCACCTACTAATAAGTAGGTGTCAGTATGATTGGATTGATGAAAATCTATTACAGAAATTCAAGAATTGAAAAAATGTTTGCCCTGCTGGAGAGCTATCCTTAGAATTTTAGTTTAAACTATATTGTGATTTGATTAAAACACAGCTTCCAATTAACTTAGAAGGTCATGTGCCTGGTTCCTTATTCACCTCAGTTCTCCTTGCTTCATCCTTTCTTCTCATAGGTTTTTTTAAATTTCTCTTAGCCCTGGTATTGGTCATGGTTCTCCAGAGACACAGAAAAATTGGATGTGTATATAGATAGATACAGGTATAGGTATCTATACATAGGTATAGATAGATTTATTTTGAGGAATTGGCTTACATGATTGTGGGAGTTAGCAAGAATGCAATTCACAGGATGAACTGACCAGCAGGCTGAAGATCCAGGTGAGGACTGATTGTTTTAACTCAAGTCTGAAGACAGTCTGAAAGCAGAATTCTTTCTTTTTTCCTGAGCACCTCAGTGTTTCCTTATAAGGCCTTGAGCTGATTGGATGAGGCCCACCCATGTTATAGAGCGTAATCTACTTTATTCAAAGTCTATGAATTTAAATGTTAAAATCTAAAAAACACCCTGGCAGCTACATCCTGACTGGTATTTAACCAAGCATCGGGACACGATAACCTAGCCAAGGTGACATAAAATTAACCATCACAGTACTTGAGATTGTTACCCTCATTAGAGTCATTTGAGCTTTTTTTTCCTTTGCCAATATGTCCTCCTACTTTTTGAAGAGTCCGGTTTAGTCGAATACTATTAAATTATTATATTTGGATGGATTGAAGAGGTTTATTTTGTTTGGAGTTCATTTGTAAAATGCTACTGGATTCAGTGAATCATTTGTAAAACCAATCAATTGTGCTAAGATTTGGGTTTTATTGTTATGAAATAATCAGATCTATTATGTAGTAATTTGTAGAAAAACTATGAAGTAAAAGCTTTATGTTAGAGCTGTGGATTTTGACATTTTCAATTAGTGAAAGTGAGTTATTCTTTAGGTTGGAGATTTTGAACAGATATATAAAAGTTTTAGAAGATTAACAAAGGGGCAAAGCTTATTTTGTATGTAGGGTTTTTTTTTCATTAATGTATTTCATCCTGTTGAATTTTCGAATTAAGAACAGTGACACATATTTTGAGTTAGAAATATTATTTAGCTGAGTTGTGGTGCCCCATCTGCTTAGGGCCACCTTCATTGACACAAGTAGGTTCAAGGTAGTTGCTTCATGAGGAGCAGTGAACAGAACATTGAACTAAAAGTTAGCACGTGTGTATTTAAATCCTGATTTCTTCACTAACTATGAGACTCAAGTTATTTCATCTCTGGAGACTTCATTTCTTCACAGGGAGAAATGATTGACTAATTACCTCAAAGGATAGTGTTTGTAAGGCTGAAATAAGCTATGGAAACAGTAAAATAGAAAACCCCATATAAATGTGATATGGTATTACTACTTCTGGATGTCCTAGATTTCTGAAACAAATAACATTAGTATCTTCTTGAGAAAATTTTGATGCGTTTTTGAATAAAAATAAATATGAGTCCTATAGTCTCCTAATGTGTTCACTTTGAGAATGAATATGTATTGGATAGAAACTCATACTTGGAAAATAAATAAGGAATAGTAAATGAGTGATAGAGTAGAATATAATTCATAGTAAAATATCACATTGCTTTTTTTTTTAATTTCAATTTAAAAAGTGCTTTTGGTGTTACTCCTTTTGGAGTTCATTTGTAAAATGCTACTAACATTGCTTCCTCGTTTCAGAGCAGTTGTGAGAATTTAGGTAATTTTAAGCATTTATATATTGTTTGAATCTGGTAAATGAAAGATTTTTACAACTTTATTTCAGTTTTTTTGAATTTTTAAACAGGTATTGCAGGAATAACTGAAGCAGTTAAGGAGATTACATTGGAAAGCAAGGTACTAATTAATTAGTTACATTTGTAAATTCAGTGACATAATTATTTGTATATATATTCTTATTCAAACTGATTATTTTCAAGGTTTTTAAAATTGTTTTTAATAATTTTAGTTAATAAAATTGTTGTTTTTTTCTTCTCTCACTTTCCTATATCAAAACTGCTATTTCCCAGTGCTTATTTTTTAAGTCTGTTGTATGGTTAAAATTTTTTTTTGAGATTGTAACTGGTAAAAACTACTAATTTTCACCAATTGGGAAGGCTCCTCAGCTAGTTTAAAAGAAATAGCTTTTTATTTTTAAGTACAAGTACCAAATGTTCTGTAAATGGAGGTTTTTGAGGTTTATGACTACGGTTTCTTAATTTACTACTATTTTGAATGGACGTTTTTGTTTTTGAAAATTTTAAAGGTAAAACTTTAACATCATCCAAAAAATAATGTATTTTGACTGAGTGAAAGCTAAATCAGTTAGGTTTTATTGTATGGTTTATTATGGAGAGGGGAGTAAAAATCTGTAACTGGGTGAAATTTTTCTTCTTGAAAATTTTCAGTTCATACTAGAAAATGATTGCAGTTGTTTTCATATATTTATATTTGTTTGAAATGATTTGAAAAGAATACAAAATGCTTTTACCCTTTTCTTAATTATTTTGTTAACAGATCTCTTTGAGGATACAATATTTGGACAGAGTAATTGACTTTCTTTTGTCTTTATGAAACATTTACTACAAGAGTTTCTAGTTTAAGATACTCTCTTTTGTGTGTTTTTGTCATTTGGATCTTTTGGGATGCTTAACAGGAAGTGTTAGAAACTAAAACAAGTGTTTTTGGTTTTTTTCAATGTACAATTTTATGCTTGCTAGGGACTAAGTTTTAGTTCATTGGCCTGAAAACTCATCCTTTTGAAATTCTACTTCTTGGAGAATTTGAACAACTAAAGAGAAATCACCAAAATGGCTTTTGCTCCTTCAGAAAATCTTGTTTACTCCAGCCGTTAATTGTATATACTTCAGACTTTGGGAATGATAAATGGCAGAGTAGTGTGGATAGCATTTGTTGATAGGTTTATGGTAATTCAGGAACTTCTTAAAAATGCAATAATGGTGGGACGCCTGGGTGGCTCAGTGGGTTAAAGCCTCCGCCTTTGGCTTAGGTCATGATCCCAGGGTCCTGGGATCGAGCCCCGCATCAGGCTCTCTGCTCAGGGGGGAACCTGCTTCCCCCTCTGTCTCTGCCTGCCTCTCTGCTTACTTGTGATCTCTGTCTGTCAAATAAATTTTTAAAAATCTTTAAAAAAGTAAAATAATGGTTAATATGGTACTTGGTATCCCACTTAACATCCTTATATCATACTAAAGGGTGACTGCTTAGAATAATGTACAACTTGAATGTCTTTCCTGTCATTTCCTATTTAATATAAAATTTACATTATTTTTATAATTTCTTAAAATATTTGTTCAGACCCAAATATTAATCCTTCTTGTAGTTTCTACTGTATTCTTCTGTTTCAAGTATGATCCCCATAACATCAACAAGATTAAAATTTCCCTTAATGATTAGTTAGATATTGGCTCATCTAATAATTACCCAGATACTGTCTTCTATGGTTTCACATTTTGGGTGTGGTAATGATAACATACAACTTAAGTTTCTAGTGGTAAATGGAGTCTTTAAAATTGTAAATTAAGTGAAACTAATGTGCAATTTTTTTACTTTACTACATTGACTTCAGATTTTTAGAACAATTGATAGTGTGATGATAATTATGTATTGGGCTTATCTTTGATATTATTCTTTTATTGTAGTGCAAATATAGTTTAAAAAGTGAACTGAAATCTTACATGTTATAATAACTGTAGAGTCTGATAATTTTACTTAATTCAGCCTAAAATATTAACAAATTAGAATGTTTCATTTATAATAGTTTATTAATTTGTAAGTTTAACTTACAAATGTATTGTGATTTACAAATATGTATCTTTTTTCTCCTTCAAATTATGTATGTAAATTACAACTCTGAACCAGTTTCCTAATATTAATGAATTGGTTAAATAAAAATACTATTTTTTGAAAGTACAAAAATCATTAAATTGTTAGCTTAGGTGATTCTTGGTGCTTCTATGATATTTTTTATATTTTTCAGTGACAGCACTTAGCAGATCACTTTTAATATTTGGTTTATGGGTTTGTCATCTCCACTGGAATAGGAGTTTCTTGGCGATAAGAACTATCCTTACCACTCTTATTTTCTCAGTGGTTTGCACAGTGGTGATACATGAGTGTTCGGTGTTTGAACTAATGGACATACTTAAGTGACTTTAAATATAATTTATTTCAAAGGACAGTATAAAACTTCAAGATTGCGCAGCAATATGTGAGGAGGAGGAAGAAGAAGATGAAGGAGAAGCTGCAGATATGGAAGGTATTTATGTTCCAGATTTTCTTTAATCACACTAGAATGTTGATTTTGGAATATTTATAATTGAAGTGGACAAGAATTGTACTCCATTGAGTTCTAGATTTTAACATTAAACAGCCTAGAGAGAATTTTGTTTAGTTTAAATTTAGTTAGTGTGGAGCAGTCTTGGACTGTTGTACTTTACCTAGGACATAGCCTTGAAAGCATTCTTTCCAGTGGGATACATCTTAGTCATAATCTCTAATGCAGTTAAAAGTTTGAAGATGTGGGGCACCGGGGTGGCTCAGTGGGTTAAGCCTCTGCCTTCAGCTCAGGTCATGATCCGAGGGTCCTGGGATCAAGCCCCGAATCGGGCTCTCTGCTCAGCAGGGAGCCTGCCTCCTCCTCTCCCCCCCGCCCCCCCGCCTGCCTCTCTGCCTACTTGTGATCTCTGTCTGTCAAGTAAATAAATAAAACCTTTAAAAAAAAAAGGTTTGAAGATGCAGATTCCTAAGCTAATTCTTAAAAACTATTTCAGAGCAGAACAAAGTTTGCTCATGTATTGTGTATTTTCTTTTCTTTTTTCTTTTTTTTTTTTTAACCAAATACATAGAATTTATGGTGAGATAGAAATGTTCTCTAGCATGCAGAAGTGGAAGATGGTGCCAAGTATAGTTGAAGCACCAAAATAGCAAGTAGTATTTGCAGATGAGGAGGTGACACATAGCCAAATTGCCAGAGTAGCCTTGACTCAAAGTACCTTTTCTTCTGTTTGTTTATTAGAGAGGGAGAGAGAATACAAGCAAGGGGGAGAGGCCGAGGGGAAGGGAGAAGCAGGCTCCCAGCTGAGCAGGGAGCCTGACTGGGCCTCTGGGCTCAATCAGATCCTAGAAGCCTGGGATCATGACCAGAGTCAAAGGCAGACACTTAACCAACTGAGCCACCCAGGTGCACCTTAAAGTACTTTTCAGTTTTGTTTCTTAAATTACTTTTAAGTTCTCGTGAAGCCTAGGTGTAGATATGTTCCTGAATTCTAGTAAGAGTTTTGTCCTTGTTTTTATGGTAAACTCCCATCCTTTGAAGAAATAAAATGAATTACTTGTAACCCAAATTGCTCACAGCAACCTCACATACCACCCTATGATCAACTTCATACCTAAACCTCCAGTCCAGATCTCCTGAACTTCAAATTTACATGTTTTTATTTTCACTTGCACCTGAATGTCTTATAATTGTCAGCACCACCTTCTTATACAAATAGTTTCTGCATTCCATCAGTCTGAATTGTGTACAGTTACCTAAGCTGGGGTGAAGGGTAGACAGAATACTATAAGTAAAGCATTCTTTTTAGAGTACAAGCTGTGGGACTGCCCTAAATACATGACAGCCTTTTAGTGTGTTTTGTTACATTCCCTTGGACAGAGCTAAAGAAAAAAATTGCTTTATATGGGATTTTGCTTAAAAAACAGTGTTGATAGTATAGCAGGTAATATAACAACAATTATTGTAACAGGCAATTTTCATTCCCTATTCAATAAATACTGGGCAGGATAGTTATCTGTATATCAGGTACTGTTCTTGGTGCTAGAAATAAAACAGTAGACGTGATCTTTTGGAGGTTATATTCTAGTTACGGGAGACATAGAAAAAAAAATAGATAAGCAATACAGATGCTATATTAGATGGTTATAAGTGTTAGGGAGAAAAATAAAGGAGGGGAATGGGACAGAAGGTTTTGGGAAAGGATGAGTGTTATTTTAAATAGGTTGGTCAAGAAAAACCCAATTGAGAACATGAGTTTTAAGTAAAGCCTGGCAAGAAGTGAGTGAACAAGCTATTTGGATATCTAAGGAATTACGCAAAGGCCCTGAGGTAGGAGCTTGTGTGGTATATACAAAATACCGTGAGCAGAAGCATCTGGCTGGTTCAATCTGTAGAGTGTGTGACTCTTTTTTTTTTTTTTTTTAAAGATTTTATTTATTTATTTGATAGAGATCACACAAGCAGCAGAGAGGCAGGCAGAGAGGGGAGGGGAGAAGCAGGCTCCCTGACAAGCAGAGAGCCTGATGTGGGACTCGATCCCAGAAAACTGGGATCATGACCCAAGCCGAAGGCAGTGGCTTAACCCACTGAGCCACCCAGGCGTCCCGAGTGTGTGACTCTTGATCTCAGGGTCATGATTTCAAGCCCTACATAGGGTGTAGAACTTACTTTAAAAAATAAGTATGCTGTGTTCAGAGAGGAGCAAGGGCAGAAGCAGAGAAGTAAGGCATGGAGTCAACGAGATAACCTTGGGCCCTGGCTTTAATGCAGTGAGATGAGAAGCCATTAGAGGGTTTTTCTAAGTAGAAAAGGAACTTAGAATGCGATACAGCATTTTAACAGAATCACTGTGAATGCTGTATTGAGAACAGATTAAAGAGGTTTAGGGACAATAGTTAGGCTATTTTGATAATCTAGGCAAGAAAGAACTTAGGCCCAAGTGGTAATATTGAAAGTGATAAGAAATAAAATTCTGGACATATTTTAAGGGTAGGGTCAAAAGGATTTGCTACTGAGGGGGAGTAGCATGAGAGAGACAGTAGTCAAGTCTGACTCTAAGGATATTTGACAGTGTCTGGAAAGGTGTCTTAACTGAGATAAGGAAAATTATAGGGCTAGAATAGCTTTGGAGGGGGAGTTTGGGAGTTCAGTTTTGGATGTGTGCTGTTTGCGACGTGTTAGTCATTCCAGTAGAGCTGTAAGTAAATAAATATCCAAGTGTTAGCATTTAAAGCCATTGAGACTAGATGAAATCATCAAAGGAGTAAGTGTGGATAGAGAAAAGACAAGGTCCAGAAACTGAACACTTGGCTACTGTAGAATTTAAAAAATTGAGCTGAGGAAGAACTGAGCATAGAAGGTAGTAAAGGAGAAGCCTGTGAGGTAAGAGACAAAGCCAGAAAATATATTTTAACAGCCAAGGGAAGTGTTCAAAGAAGGTGGGACTAAATCATCCAGATGGCCCTGTGAGACATCAGTTAAGATGAAAACTGAGAATTTACCCCTGGATTCAGCAACATGGAAGCCTATGATGATTTTAATCGGCAAATTTTATGCAATTATGTAAATAGCCTTGTGTATGCGATAGAGTCACTGAGTCCCTGCTGTAACAGGATGCTGTTCAGTATTGCTGATGGGCTGTAGCTTGGACCAGGCGTTGGCAAGCTAACTTTCTCTGGCTCTGTCAATTAAAGAATCTGCTGCTTTGGAAGTGTAAAATCAGGTCCCTCATAACCTTTTCAATACCTTCAGTTAAAAGCAAAAGCCCAGGTTTTGAATGGTACTCTGAAGTAATATATAGCTTGGTTTAGGAAATTTTCTTGAACTTGATTAATCTTTTGTTGCTTTTTAAACAGAATATGAAGAAAGTGGATTGTTGGAAACAGATGAGGTTTGTAAATTGAGTTTTTAGTTAACATTTAGTGAATAAGTTTGGGAATTAGTATACCTAATAGTATCTTGATCTTTCTCATAAACCTTTATTTATATGTTTGTATTGGTTATAGTATATAATGTTTCAGCTTCGGCTTTATGTTCTGTTTGTTTTTGAAAAAAATATATAGGGTGGGAAAAATATTTTCTTAATTGTCACATTCATACTGATTTTAATGGGTTTAAATTTCTTCCTGTATTGCCAGGCTACCCTAGACACAAGGAAAATAGTAGAAGCTTGTAAAACTAAAACTGATGCTGGAGGTGAAGATGCTATTTTGCAGACAAGAACTTATGACCTTTATATCACTTATGATAAATATTACCAGACACCACGATTATGGTTGTTCGGCTATGATGAGGTAAAAACAGAAAATAAAATATATTTTAATGTAAATGTTTTAAATTGTTGGATTTAATTTATCATTAGGTCTGTGGGTATATACTGTTGCCTTTTAAATTTTAGAAGTCGTTTGTTTTACAACTTCATGATTAATATTGAATTTGGTTCTTACTTTGAAGAAACTATGAATTATTCAGTGTGACAATAACACTACTAAGAATCAAACTGAAATAATCTTTTACATAATTATTGCTTGGTCCCTGAGGGGTTACCCTTCAAAATATAAGGGAAATTGAACTTAGTTTATTATATTAAATTTACTGGGTATTAAATTTGTTGAATATGTAAAGCATTTACAGAATGACCGTATTGGCATGTGTTTTTTTCTTTAAGACAGAAAACCTTTTTTTAAAACTAATTTATTAATTGAATTAAAGGATAACTGAAATAAAATTAACTTGCTTTAACCGTCATTCTTATGACATGAATGAGAAGCAAAAAAGTGAAGCGAAATAGACCCAAAAGATGAGATAGAGAGTTATAAAATGTTTGACAGCCATGAACTTGCTTTTTTATGGGATCTTTGTTGCATTAGGTGGTGGCTGAAGTCACATAGCATTGATGTACAGACTCCTCCACTCTCCTCCCTTCACTGGTATAAATGTATTATAAACTCTCCCCCCAAAAGTCTGGTAATTCTAAATAGTCTGGAATTCTGTATTGCAGGTGATATGGGAGGTGGAGATAAATATATTTTAAACATGGAAGTTTAGGTCTAAAATTTTTTAAACCGTGATTTCAAAACTTTTTTTTATTGTTTCAGCAAAGGCAGCCTTTAACAGTTGAACACATGTATGAAGACATCAGTCAAGATCATGTGAAGAAAACAGTGACCATTGAAAATCACCCTCATCTCCCACCACCTCCTATGTGTTCAGTTCACCCATGCAGGTATGTATGTGTGTATGTGTGTTGTGTGTACTTCATGGATTTATTACCTGGGAATCCAAAGTGCCCTAACAGAAGAAATTTAATAAGCAAATACAGTTCTCTTTTGTCTTTCTTAGAAATGTTCTTATGCTAAAATACATAACAAAAAGGAAAAAGTCACCAATTTAAGTTTAATTCATTAAGAATTTTTTTTTTGCACTCTCTGTGTTTAATTATAGTATAGATCTTTGTGATTTTACTACTATTTTTAGCTCTGAGAATAATTTAGAAGATGCCTTTTAGATTAAAAAAATACCCACCATTTAGACTTGGTTTACCCTATTATGATGTAGCCCCCTATGAATGTGGAGTATGAAGTTAATCTTTGTGTTTTTCTCTTGACCTATTTATCTCTTTTTATTGGTTAGTGATGGGAGATGTATGCAGAGTTCTCTTTTCCTTTACTCTTCAGTTGAGAGATGTTCAGCCCTACTAAGTCAAGTGCATTTTATAATTTGGGATTTTCTTTTTATCATTGTGTTTTTTCAGGGCCAAATGAGTAAACTGAGTCTGTATCCATGATTTGTTTAGTTATTTCTAATGGGTAGTTTTTACAAAACATTGAGAAATTCTGGTAACAATATTTTTGAGATGAAAAATTTGGTATTCCATTGACTAATTTGATGCAACATTCTAGTTTTTAAAAATTCTTTAGTATTTTCTCATTTTTTGCAGCCTCTTGATTCTCAGATTTTATATAGAAATCCTCGTTCATTTTTCTAGCTTTTTTGTCAAGAGTTGTTAGTATTGCTAACTGAAAAGTAATTCAAGAGTCATTGGTTTTAGTTTTACATTATCTAGAAGGTTTTCATTTTATTCTACCTGCTCCTTCAGTGGTTTGAGGTTTTAGGGCAGTGCTTATCAAAATGAGGCATGTCTCTCTCAGGTGTAAATTTTAGTCCAGAAAAGAAAGAAGAAGTTTGACTGGTAATTAATGTTAAACATGTTAATAAATGACTGTGTTATGCAATGTATGTAATAGGGCAAAAAAGCTGGGGGTCTATAAGGTGATATTTCAAGTACAGTTTAGGCCTTGCCATGGGCCATCTCAGATTATGTTTTTGGATTCTCGGAGCTGATACATTTACTCTCATCTTCTAAGTTGCCTGCCTCTGTCATGAAGTTTATACTCATAAAAGTTAAAGCAGCATTATTTAAGCCAGAATATATCTAAAAGATCTTTCTTTTGTGCACTGCCTTTTTCTTAGTTCATATACTTGGGCAATTACTTTGATATCATTTTTCCATGGCAAAGGAAAGACACTGGTTGACTATGAAGAGATTTGTGGATTGGACAAAAACTTCAGATAAACATATTTCTTTATATAAAGCCAAAAAATTATTTCTAAATAGAATCAGATGGTGCCTGGGTGGCTCAGTTGGTTAAAGCGCCTACCTTTGGCTCAGGTCATGATCTCGGGGTCCTGGGATCAAACCCTGTGTTAGGCTCCCTGCTCATTGGGAAACTGCTTCTCATCTCCTTCACCGCCCCACCCTGCATGCTTTTCGTGCGCTCTTTGCCCCCCCCCAAAAGACAAATTTTATAATATGCATTAGGACAAAGACAAAATATAAAAACTTCTTAACTCTAACCAAGTTAAATTTTTTTTAAAACCCAATTTTGGCTTATTCTCTGCTAAATATTTGAATAGTCAAAAAGACTGCATTTTAAGTATGTCTTTGTTTTTTTTGCTTAGCTGTTACCATGTAGCTTTTTTGAATTTTCCTGGTCTGATTCTTGTTTGTTTCTTAGAGCAGACAGTCCTTGTTCTGCAGTTATACCTTGGCATGATTTCCCTTTCTCTGGCTTTCTGCTGTGCTACCACCTCCCCCCACTCCTCCCGCCCCTGTTATAGGGAAACTAGTGCTGTTGTGTCTTAACTATGATTAGCCTTTAAAAATTTAGCCTGTGTTCCAATAAAACATTGAATATGACTCTCAACAACCTGACTTGTTGGGAGGAAAATATTTTATAATATAACTATTATGTTAAAATTAAATCACTGACACTAATAAGGTAGATTTCTTCACAAACAAAAACTTGTTTTTCCTATTTTGGTCTAATTGATCTATGTTAATAATATTTATTTGTTCTTTTGCTTTTAGGCATGCTGAGGTGATGAAGAAGATCATTGAGACTGTTGCAGAAGGAGGAGGAGAACTTGGTGTTCATATGTATCCTTACCTATATTTGGCTCCTAGGATTTTTTTTTTCCTATTTGGGAAATATTGGTACAATGTTAGTGTCACAGTACCTATAACTTGTTTTAGCCCCTCATAATGGAAGTCTTAGTACAAGTCTTTATTTGAGAAATGTTACATTGTGATAGTTCTGCTTTTGTTCAGTTGGTTAGCACATGTCCCTATGTGCACCAGTCAGCTCTGCCTTGTTACAGAGCCTCAGGTCAGTATGTGTTTTTCTAGGCAGCAGCTTGCCAGTTCTTTTGTTTGTCCAAGAGGCAATGGCTAAGAGCCTGTGAATATAAAACCATTGCTCTTGATGGGAAAGAAACTCAGTGGGCATAATTTATTGATGAAAGAAGAGTAACCTACTGATTTAGAAGATAACACATGAGTATCTTTTCCCCAAGTATATTTCCAATTTAACTGTTAACAAAAAATGTGCTTCCCTCAGGTGAAAGTAAACTTAGGTTGTGTCATTCTAAGGCCTCTGAAGCAAAGAATTCATTTTAACAGATAGGTTAATTAAAAAGTAAAGCGCACAAAGTGTATTTCAGATATTCTTAAAATACAGTTTTCTCCAGATAAAAGCACCCTTCTCACATCTTGTTATGATTTTCCTACTTAGTTCTCTGTGGTTGACAAGTGGAAACTAAGTAAACTGCTAGATACTGAAGTACATATACCTATAGCATGGATTCATCAAAAGCAGCCAAAATAAATGATTTAGATGCCAAATAATTTGAATTAATTTGGTGCTTGATTGATGTTACACTTGATTGTCCATGCCGCTCAGTGTTAGATATAGACTGTGAGGGGTCACCCCTGTCTTGGAATTACAGATAAACTAAAGAATTGCTAATAAATAAAGTGTGTTCTTCAGAGAACACATTTGACATTGAAAGAAACCTTAAGAACTTTTGGTCCAAACCAGATTTACTCCTGAAACTGTATGATGCATAACTTGAGCATTCATCTCTGTATTGGAGGCTAGGTAGCAACTTGGAAGATACTGTAGCTACAATGGACTCTCTCTAATAAAATCCTGAGTTTTTTTCTGTTTTCCATAGTATTTGGAAATATTAAGCGCTTAATGTTTATTGGGGGAATTGATGAGTCGTCCTTAAATACAGAGTCTTCCAAGTTTATGTACATAAACTAACTTAGAATCAGTCCTTACAGATGGTTACCGCTTTATTTTTTTCTCTTTGCTTCAGTGCTTTTATATTCTTTACTCTGCCTTATTTTCTTTCTTTTTTTAAAATTTTTTAAAAATTTTATTATTTTTTTTCAGTGTTCCAAGATTCATTGTTTAGAGCGTGGTGCTAATAATGCGAAGGTTGCCTTGTTTCTAACATAACCTAGCAGACTAACAGACAGTAAAGGAACCATTTCCCACTCATTTAAATATGAACACCCTTGTCCTTATTTTTATATCAAAATAATTGGGCTCCTGTGAACTCATTAGGAAGTTTCACATTCAGATATTAAATGGGAATGGGTCGAGCAGTCTTAAAGTTATAGAGAACCTCATGTTGAATAGACAAAAACTTACATGAGTGAATTTTTTTAATATACTTGATTTAAGATTTTGTCTTACATTTTTTTTCTGAGAAATCATTATTTAATAAGGATAACTACAATGTTAGTTTAGATCATAGTACCATTTACCAATCTGTTTTCCTTAGCTAAAGACCTTTAGGTATCTTCTAATTTTCTTGAAGTTTGTACAAGCTGTCATTCCAACAATAGAATATGACTACACAAGACACTTCACAATGTAACGAAGAGAACATAGAATCTCTCCTAATTATTGTTTTTGATTTTTAAACAGTTAACCCATAGATGTGACCATTGACCATATTCACCAATATGTACAATTTCTCTAATAAAGGGACTTATATGTTTATGCATTAAATAAAAAAAGTTCCACTACCAGACTTATTTGTTTAATAAAAATGAGTGTAAAGAGACTTTTTCTTTCTTCTTACCAAAAGGTGGTAACAGTATTTTCTTTAAATAAGAACTCTGGAAATGAAGAAGCATCTCCTTCAGGATAAGAGTATTTTTGGTTCGCATTTATGAGGAGGGCATTGTGTTGTAATAGTGTGAACTAGGACTAAAAAATGCTGCAGGCTAGACATACCTTCCCTTTCTCTTCCTCTTTGTTCTTTTTATTTCCCGTTTCCTCCCTTCTTCCCAAGTCTCCTACCTGCTAATCACTAATACTTATGAAGCACTTACTGTGTGGCAGGAAAGGTGCTAATACTTACCTTGTTTCCTGATTGTTTTAGTAAGTTGATACCACCAAAATTACTTTATATTAAAGATTCAGAAAAAAAAGATTCAGGAATATTTTTCCTATTGTGATTGCATGGTAGAATATTAACCTTTAAATGGATCTCTTTGTTGTTGTATTTCCTGATTGTTTTAGTAAGTTGATACCACCAAAATTACTTTATATTAAAGATTCAGGAATATTTTTCCTATTGTGATTGCATGGTAGAATATTAGCCTTTAAATGGATCTCTTTGTTGTAATCTTTTTTGTGATACAACAAAGAGATCTGGATGTAGGAGTTCAGAAAGGCCAAATGCATTCTACTGTGGGACAGCCAAGGAGTAGGGCCAGATGCCCATTAGGACTCTCTCTTTATTCATTGCCTCTTGTCCCTGTTATTTCTTTCCAATCTGCACATAATGGAGTGGCTAACCTGCCTTTAAGGAACCTTGTTGTTGTTTTTTTTTTTTTTCCTCTTCTCTTCGTTCAGGAATACTCTCCTTACTTTCAGTGCCCCTTTACTTTTCTCCTTTTTCCAATTGTCACTCAGTTCTTGTATTGCAAGGATGTCTCTCCGTAGTAGAGATAATGACATGGTAGTGTTAGGTGCTGTCTGATATGGTCTAATATGGAGATACAAACATGGGCATCATCCTCTAATACACTTCAGGTATCCTGCTTGCTCATAAAGCCAGCAAGCTCTTTTCCTTTTTTAATTTAGTCTTCCAAACTGATTTTATTGATATATTCTATTTTTTAATACTTCAGTCTAAATGATATCCATTATTGGATATTATCACATTGTCCACTTTTTTCCTCAGTCAAATCTAACTTATCAAAAGTACAGATAACCCCAAATCTTTTTAAGTTACCAGTCATATTTATCTCAGTCACTACTGGGTAGTATAAAAATTTTGGTGGTCAAACCTTTTTAGTTTCAGATGTTTTTCCCAGTTGAAATCTTTGTAGGGATCTTTAATATCTACAACAAAAAATGGATTTGTTAAGGATATAAATGTGTTTTTATAAGTTCATGGGAGTTTTATGACAACAGTAGGTAGTTTTGATGAAATTGAAATTAGATTATGGATGACAATCTTCCAAGATCTGCAACCAGTTTACTTTTTATATTAACTTCATGGTATTCTTTAATGTCTGATTTGTATAAATAGTAGCAAATGGTAATAGTCTTTTTAACTTTTACTTTTGAAATAATTGTGTATTTACAGAAGTATCGCAAGTCCTGTATACCCTTCCTTCAGCTTCCTCTAATGTTAATATTTTACATAGCAATGATGGGTTTATCAAAACTAAGAAATTGGGGTGCCTGGGTGGCTCAGTGGGTTAAGCCTCTGCCTTTGGCTCAGGTCATGATCTCAGGGTCCTAGGATCTAGCCCTGCATCGGGCTTTCTGGTCGGCAGGGAGCTTCCTTCCCCTCTCTTTCTGCCCACCTCTCTGCCTACCTATGATCTCTCTCTGTCAAATAAATAAATAAAATCTTTAAAAAAAGAACTAAGAAATTAACACGGATACCATACTATTAACTAAACTGCATATTTTATTCACATTCCCTCAGTTTTCCCACTTAATGTGTTTGGTTTTTTTTTTTTTTTTTTTGTCTGTTCTGGACAGTTTCTGTCTTTGTCTTTCATGACCTTGATACTTTTGAAGAGTAATGGTTAGAAATTTTGTACAGTGTCGCTCAATTTGGATTTACCTGCTGTTTTCTCATGATTGGACTGAGGTTAAAAATTTTGAGGAAAGAGATGCCTGGGTGGCTCATTCGGGTAAGCATCTGCCTTTAGCTCAGGTCACGATCCCAGCGTCCTAGTATCAAGTCCCACATTGGGCTCCTTGCTTAGGGGAGCTTGCTTTTCCCTCTGCCTGCTGTTCCCCCTGCTTGTGCACACACTCTCTCTTTCTCTCTGACAAATAAAATCTTCAAAAAAAATTGGGGAAGAATACCATCAGGAAGCAGTTGGTTAAGGTGGTGCCTGCTAGGTTTTCTTATTTTCAAATTCCAGTTGTTTATTGCTCATAATAAGAATACAACTGACTTTGATATAATGATGTTGTGTTCTGCATCCTTGCCAAATTAATTTTTTTATAGATTTTATTTATTTGACAGACAGAGATCACAAGTAGGCAGAGAGAGAGAGAGAGGAGAAAGCAGGCTTCCTGCTGAGCAGAGAGCCCAATGCGGGACTCGATCTCAGGACCCCGAGATCATGACCTGAGCTGAAGGCAGAGGCCCAACCCACTGAGCCACCCAGGCACCCGCCAAATTTATTTTTAATTCAACATTAATAATGTTGATAAATGTTAATAATAAACAGCATTTAATAATGTTTATTGCAAGTCCTTTTAGATTTTCTACATAGATAGTCCTACCTTCTGCAATTATAGTTTTACTCCTTTCTTTCCAATCTATGTATCTTATATTTTTCTTATCTCATTCATCTGGGTAGAAGTTCCAGTACAGTGTTGATTACGAATAATGTGAGTGGGCATTCTTACCTGTTACCGATCTTTGGGAGAAAGCACTCAGTTTCTCACCATTAAGTAGGATATAAGGTGTATATTCCCTTTATTAAAAGGTTAAGGCATATTAACCTTTTAACCATATTAAACCCATATTAGCCTTAACCATATTAAAAAGTTAAGACATCTCACTTCTGTCTCTAATTTGCTGTGTTTTTATTATAAATCTTTGATCTGGTCAAATTTGTCTTTATTGACACAATCATACGGTATTTTGTGTTATGTCTGTTATAGAGATTACATTGATTATTAAGAGAGCCTTGCATTCCTCAGATGAACTTTTATATACTGCTGGATTCAGTTTGCTGAAATTTTACTGATGAATTTTACATCTTATTTATGAGGTATATTGTCAGTGGTTTTCTTCTCATGTCTTTGATTTTGGTTTTACAGTAATGTTAGCCTCTATGAGTTGAGAAATGTTCTCTATTTTCTTGAAGATACTGTATAGAATTAGAAGTTTTCTGTGAAACCATCTGGGCCTTGAGAGTTTTTGGAAAATTTTAAATACAGATTCAATTACTTTCTTTATACTTAACTTACTATTTATTCTTGAGTTTGTTAGCTTGTATTCTTGAAGGAATTTTGTTCTACAGTGGAGATAGAAGGGAAAGGTCTTGGTGGTATTTCTGCCCCTTGTGCAGAGCTGTTCCCCTAACCTGGTCTGCACCACAGAGGCTACTTCTTAGGGCTCCTGATCTTTCTGTCAGTACCAGGTAGAGTTCATGGAAGAAGAGCTTGTGAGACAATATGGACTCCCCCCAGTATCTTTGGCCCCAAGGGTTCACAGTATTCTGCCATTCTAGAGTCTGCCTTCACGTTTGCTAGCTATGCTAACTACTACCTCATGTGGGCTTGTGTCCCCTCTCCTTTTTCCTGAAGGGAAGACTTTGTATCAGTTGTTTATTTTACAACCTTAGGTCTCCTATGGAATCACATAAAGTCTTAAATCTGAAGCTAGTTTTGTTCTTTTCTTGCTGCAGGGATAAAATAAATACTTTTTCCAGGTCTCTACATCTTGAGGCAAAAGTCTATGTTTTTTAAAAACTAATTTCAAGATATATTCAGTTAAACCAAGTGGTAGAATGTTTATTCTGACCTTTGCACCTAAATGATTTAACCTGGGAATACATGATAGTGTGAAAATGACTTAAAAGCTCCCAAAGCATTCTGCAAAATTCAGTTGTCTAGAGAATGTATTTTGTAGGATTTGGACTTCTCTTTGCAGTAAGGAGAGACAACCAAGCAACTTAAGCCTAGATTCTCCTAAAGTATTAGGTAAGTAAGAAAAATAATCTTGTTAGAAGGAATTCTAGTAAGTTGATTCATAGGTAAAACTTATTACTTGTTAAGCTACTGGATGGAAAATGCTTTGTGTTTTATACTCTTTATATGTTCAAACAAGGGAGCATATTCTTGCAGTAAAAAATTATATATGCCTGAATTGAGATAAACCTGGTCTGATGAGAGTATAGAAGTAGGACAAAAATACCTATAAAGGGTGAAATTAAAAACTTTGTAGAAGAAAATGTAGGAAATATATTGTGACCTAGGATGTAGAAGTCTTAAACACCCGCCCTTCCCCCTACCCAGCGTGAACAAGAATGCAGAAAATAGTTGAATTTTACTATATCAAAATTAATGGATTTATTTAAAAGAGACAATACAGGCAAATATAATAGACATGCCTTCAAATATCTGCAGCCATGGCCATGGTTGCAGATATTTGAAGGCTTGACTTCAGGTCCTGGAGGATCCACTTCTAAAACAACTCACTCACTTGCCAGAAAACCAGGAAGATGTGTTGACTGGTAGCTATTTTCTCACCTTGTGACCTCTCCATAAGTTTCCTTGAATGTTTTGACATGACAGCAGGCTTCTCCGGAGGAAGTCATCTAAGAGAATAAAGCAGAAACCACAGTATCTTTTATGACCTACTCTGAGAATTTATACACTGTAATTTCTTACTACCCAGTTGGTTACACAGATCCGCCCTATCCAGTGTGAAAGGAAGCTACACAAAGATGAGAATGCTGTGAGGCAAGGATCATTGTGAGCCATCTTGTAGATTAGTGACTAAGTCCACAGCCAGGAATTCTAATTTTTTTTTAAAGATAAAATATGTATGAATAGGCAATTTATAGGAGAAAAGCCCCCAAAGCTAAGAAGTATATTTAAGATAAACTTACCAGAAAAATGTTAAAACAAGGTGCTTCATTATACCCATTTAGTTGGCAAACATTTGGTTGGATAATGGCAGGCATTCAAAGACATGTGAAGATATTGGAACCAACGCTGTGCACTGCTAGAGTGTAGACTGATAAAGCCATTTTAGGAAAGAATCTGGTAGTGCCTCATCTAATTAAGAATGTCTCACTTATGAGTATATAATCACAGGGATGGATGCAGAAGACCTTATAGGGATGTATTAGACAAACTCAGCTTTCCACCTGTGTTTCTTATATAGAACACTTCAAGTCACCAAATGTGTAGAGATTTTTACCTACACCAAGCAGTTTTCTGTGATACCAGTTCGGTGTCCTGCAATTTAACTCCATTCTCACTACCTGGAGATAGTACAGACCCACAGGTTAAGAGCTCTATCTCACAAACCTGTGCCCACCATACTTCAGATCCCAATATCAAGTGATTGGTCCCCAGGTTATAACTTATGTCTAATTTAGTTAAAAAATTAAAGGTTCCCATGATGTCCTCCTCAAATTCAATTAACTTGGAAGAAGGGTTCACAGAACTCAGAGAAACATGTTTACTGGTTTATTAAAAACAGATGAACAGCCAGATGAAGAGATACATAGGGCAAGGTCTGGGAGGGTCCTGAGCACAGGAGCTTTTGTCCTTGTGGAGTTGGGGTGCCTCACCCTCCCAGTGTGAATGTGTTCGGCCAATTCAAAGCTCTCTGAATCCTTTACTATTGAGATTTTGTGAAGATGTGCTCACATAGCCATGATAATCAACTCTATTTCTTGTCCCTCTCCCTTTCCTGGAGGATGAGGTATGGCACTGAAAATTCCAAACTTCTAATCATGGCTTGGTCTTTCTGGTGACCTGTAGCCAACCAAGAACCCACCCAGAATCACCTCAGTAGAACAAAAGATGCTCTTAGTGTTCTTACCACTTATGAATTTCTAGAAGTTTTAGGATCCCTGTTGTCAAGAACTGAGGGCAAGGACCAATCTATTACTATTATTTTGTAGGGGGCAGTTAGGAGGATGC
Organism: Taxidea taxus jeffersonii; assembly: GCA_003697995.1. NCBI lineage: Eukaryota > Metazoa > Chordata > Mammalia > Carnivora > Mustelidae > Taxidea > Taxidea taxus. Next base: position 1,324 of record ML107706.1, on the reverse strand, counting down.
CTTTGCTATATTATTTGTGGTAACAGGAGTTGGAAGCCATCTGGCCATTTTCATTGGTAAGGTTTCAAGGTACTATACTGCAGTTAGATAAACATGACCCAACATGATTCTTAAATACAGTTCTGAATCAAAAAATTGGGTCTCAATTATTTCCTTTGTAGTTTCTGTTGTTTTCCATTTTTATTCGGCTACCTATTAGACATTACAGACTTAACATGTCTAAACCAAAACTCCCAGATTTATATCCACTACCAAACACTAGCTACCACAACTGAGCTGCTGCCAATAAAAACCTGTTATCTTCTTCCAATCTTCCATTTCAGTTAATGTCATTACTAATAATCCAGCCACTAAGCGAAAAATCCTAGGAATCATCTTTCTTCTTCTTCTTTCTGTCCACCCATACATAGTAACACATGCCATGTCTTAGTAACAGGTCCTGTCCTCTATACCTCTTCAGTACATCCTGGTTCCTGGGATTCTTCATATTGCACCAGCAACTCACATGATTCTAATGCAGGAGATTCATGGATCACACTTTGGGAAGCCCTAAGAAATACTTTGTCCTGCTGTTAATTGAGTAAATTTTTCCTTTTTGAAATAATTTTAGGGCTTGAGAAGGAAAAATTATAAGATATTTACTTGTGCTTTTTAGAATAAAAGTTGTTTTCTTGATTCCATTATTAGTGAATCAACAGGTCTTAAATGATAATACCTTTCCAGATTTATCTTCAATACAGTTGGTAGCATGAAAGTTTATATTTAGTAAACAGGAGATAGCTAAGATCTGGGCTCTAGAGTTAGTATTTAATTCCCAGAACTCTTACTTTAGTTGTGTAAAAACTTAGTTTGCTTGCCTTTCAATCTCCAGGTTCCTCACCTATAAGAATAGCATTTTCTGGCCATAGGGTTATTAAGAGGATTGAATAAGATAGTACCTGTGAAGCACTTAGCACAGTGCTGGACCTTTAATGCTGCTGCTAGTATAGTAATAATCACTGTTGCTGCCACTCTAAAACTAGCTTTGAGGTTACAGGTATCACTAATCCAGCAGAGGGCAGTAGAATAGCGTAGAATAGCACAAGATTTACGTACTAAAGCATACTGGAGATGCCAGTTACTGAAAATCACTTCTTCCTCTATTTTTTGTTGTAATGAAGGAAGGAAATGGATGATGTTGGTGAACCTCCAATATGTTTGAGATTCTCATCCTTCAATTTTCTGAAGAACAGCAATGCATCCAGTTTATTTTGGTTATTAACCCTTTATCAGCCATGTGGTTTACAAATATTTGGGGTTTTGTTTTTGTAATTATTTGCAGTTT
>ML107705.1:1044-139211 GCA_003697995.1 Taxidea taxus jeffersonii | reverse complement strand
ACAGTGTTTAGTATCCCACAGTACGGATATTTTTTTTAGTATCTCTTCCACTACTGTTCGTTAAAAATATTTAGATAACTCATTACTGAAGTGACTATACCAGGAGGTCTTTATCCTTTCATGACACAATGCTAACATTTATGTCCCTCTAGGAATATAAGGATAAGATGAAAATCACTATTTCACACATTATTTGATAGTTCTTTTTTTTTTTTTAAGATTTTATTTATTTATTTGACAGACAGAGATCACAAGCAGGCAGAGAGGCAGGCAGAGAGAGAGGGAGAAGCAGGCTTCCCGGTGAGCAGAGAGCCCATGCGGGGCTCGATCCCAGGACCCTGGGATCATGACCTGAGCCGAAGGCACTGGCTTTAAACCACTGAGCCAGCCAGGTGCCCCTATTTGATAGTTTTTTAAAGCTGATAGTTTAAATTTTTCCTGTTTCATTTTTCTCTGAGAGTAATGTCAACATTTCCCTACACCACAGCAAATATCCACGTGTTCTAGACAGTTTCACTATCTTGTGTTAAGACAAAGGCCAGTTTGCTCTAGTTGACATTTCTTTCACTTGTATATATATATATATATATATATATATTTTTTATATTTTCAAATGCCTCCCAATACTCTTATCAGTTTTTGTCCAATTCCAGGTTCTGGATTTGAATTTTTTTTTTTTAATATTGCATTTCTAGGGTTATTTTAATGGAATTTCAGTAAATGCATGGGCTCAGAATGTCATAGAAAAATTCGGCATCTGAATTCTTTTCTTTTTTTTTTTAATTTTATTTATTCATTTGACAGACAGAGATCACAAGTAGGCAGAGAGGCAGGCAGAGAGAGAGAAAGAGGAGGAAGCAGGCTCCCCGCTGAGCAGAGAGCCCTACACAGGGCTTGATCCCGGGACCCTGGGATCATGATCTGAGCTGAAGGCAGAGGCTTTAACCCACTGAGCCACCCAGGTGCCCCTAAATTATTTTTTATAAAAACAATATATCAGGGACGCCTGGGTGGCTCAGTTGGTTAAGCGGCTGCCTTCGGCTCAGGTCATGATCCCAGCGTCTTGGGATCGAATCCCACATCGGGCTCCTTGCTCGGCAGGGAGCCTGCTTCTCCCTCTGCCTCTGCCTGCCTCTCTGTCTGCCTGTGCTCGCTCTCTCTCTCTCTCTCTAACAAATAAATAAATAAAATCTTTAAAAAATATATATATATCAGAATGCATACAAATCCATTTTGATTGTGAATAAGAAGCTTAAAATTTTGTTTACATCAATGATTGAAATAAAGGGCCAAGTATATATAAAGTTTTTTGTTGTTGTTGCTTTTTCAGATATTTCTGGTCTTACATTTTGGATGCTAAAGAAATGTTGTTGTTGTTTTCCCAAAAAGCCCTTAGATTTTAAGAAAATCTTTTTTCACTTCATGAAAAAAGAGAAAAATAGAATTGCTTTCATACTGTATTAGCTACTGTCACATTTGTATATGGTACTCCTGTGAAACAATTTTTTTTTTTAACTTATTGGTGCAAGGATATTACCACCCTTTTAATTAAAAAATAAGCCACTGTATCCATATATTTGTTTTTTTTAATTTACTTTTATTTTTTTTCAGTGTTCCAAAATTCATTGTTTATACACCACACCCAGTGCTCCATGTAATATGTGTTTAATTCAAAGTTGCATCTTCTTTTTCCTTTCCTTGATGGCATTCATTAAAAGTATATGTCTATTGTTCATTTATTTTTTCAATGAAACAGCTTTTAATTGATAATATTATTGTTTTTGTTTTCTTCTTAGTTTATATTTCATTATTTTCCACTTTCTTTGAATTTATTTTATTGTTCATATTGTCTTTTTAAGCCAAAAATTTCATTTCATACCTTCTGATTTTTCATGGTTTCCTATAATTGTGATTTATTCCCTAAATATTTTCCTGAGTTCAGCTAAGTCTTGTATTGTTAATGTGTAATTCTAGTATAGATTTTATTTGCTGTTTTACTGAATGGAAATTATGAAAGTTATTCTTCTACATAAATAAAATTTAATATTGTGTGAAATTTTCCCACATAAATACATGTACAAAATGTTAAGGAAGTTTACTGGAGAACAAATTTGCAGAAAAATTAACCCTTTCACATGACTCAGGATGATCATTGGTTCCTTCCAGCTAAATTCTCTACCACATTTTCCCTTGTTCTGTGGGTTTAGCTCTTATTTCCATTGTTTGAATTTGCCAACACCCACTTCAGAGCCTTTGCACTTGTTATTTACCTGGAATGCACTTTTTTTTTTTTAAGATTTTATTTATTTATTTGACAGACAGAGATCACAAGTAGGCAGAGAGAGGAGGAAGCAGGCTCCCCGGGGAGCAGAGACCCAGATGCGGGGCTCGATCCCAGGACCCTGGGATCATGACCTGAGCCGAAGGCAGAGGCCCCAACCCACTGAGCCACCCAGGCGCCCCTGGAATGCACTTTTTCCCTTGTCCTCACCTAGTTATTGATGCATCCTTTTGATGCCACATGTGATGAATTTTTACAAAGACTCACCTTTTAAAAAATATGGTTGTTTTATAAAGCTTTTTTTTTTTAAATAACAGCTAAGTGTATTATTTGTTTATAAAAGCAAAATGTATTTTAATGGGGTAAATGATTTTGTAATGCTTAATTTAATTTTTCACCTTCAAAAGGCAAAAGTATAACTTTTTAACATAGATTTTGATTAGAAGAATGTTTTATACTATTGATGATGTAAATAAATGTTTAAATACTGGGCATGGCTAACCCATAAAGCCTCAAGGAAGTGTCATATTATAATTTAACCCATGCACTGACTGAAAAAATAACTATTCAGTGAATCATTTTTATCTCTTAGCAAAGTAATTTATTTATAAAGTGAAACAAATAATTTATTCAACTTTTAAAGATACAAGAAAGGGGTTCCCTCAGATCAGATTAACTTCTCTAAGCAATAGTAAATATAAATTAAGTAATATATTTATAAATATTAAATAAAATTAAATATGTTAGATTATATAAAGCATTGATATATCCAATAAATATTAATGATTATAAATGTTGATTCTGATATATGAGGGCTATGTGTAAAATTTTAAAAATAAATGATGGTTTCTTAAGAGGCATAACTTCTAGTGGTATCTGTATAGAAAAAGAGTTAATATTAATTGTTGAATTTACAGTATTTATCCTACTCAAATGTTTAAGGGGATAGATTTACTGTAGAACTATAGGGAATAGTGTAACAGGTGCATGAAAATGTGTTAGGCTAACATTCTTAAGAGTTTATAGGTAGAGGTATTTTCTATAAGTAAATTAGAGATGATTTTTGCATAATTAAAATTTTAAAGATATTAACTTCTATTGCAGTTATTTTGCATTTATATAATGTCTTTCTACTTATATGCTCACAAATCTCATAAAGCAAATATTGATACATGTTCCTTATAATACAAATGGATATGGTTCATAAGACTGCTGAACTCCTTTAAAGCCTCATGATACCTTATAGTGTGGTTGTTACTCTTTTGATCATAATGGCTATTTATGGGTAATATTTACCAGTGTGATATCTTGGGAGTTATAGCTCCTGTGTATATTTTATCTTCTGTTATAACCCTTACAAACCAGTTTATTTTCATGGGGCTTAAAATAGCCATAGCTAATTCACAATAATATCCTTTCTGTAGTTATAATACTTTACTCCCTGGAAGTTATAGATTATCAGTTAATTCCCACGTATGTACTAAATATATAATTCTGTTAGTTAATTAGTTTTGTTTACTTGTAGTCTATACTATGAGAGTACACTAGTTAAATATTAAACAATTTAACTTTCTTCAAAAATCCTGTGTGTATGTGTTTAATTTTTTAAAAAATAATCACAAAGTGATACAAGGTATATTAGGGTCATTATATGTGTCTTATTTCAGATAAATTGGAATGACAAATGTGACCAAAGTTCTGACATTTTATCCCCAAAATTGTTTTCCATTTCCTTTTGTAAACATAACACACATACTAAAATAAAAATATTAACAAAATGTTATTTGTATTCTCAGACGTTGTTAAAACTGTACTTTAGTACTGTTTTGGAGCATCATTTCTACAAAGAAAAAAAACAAAGGTAAAATGGATTTTCATGTTTTTCTGATTAATCATTTAAAATCACATTTACTATTTATTTTTATGCTGTTCTTATATTTAAACCTTTTAATTTTTATTTTCTTTTTAAGGGTTATTTTTATTGTTCCTTTCTTAATTTAATTTTATTTTATACATGAAAAATGTTCATTTCCTAAATTTTACTATTTCTATTTTGTTCATATATTTAAAGTTATTAGTTTAACCATTTATGACAATTCACAATACATAACGATTCATGATTCATTTTCATTTTATTTTATACATTCTATAATTTGTTTTTTTCCATCTTGCTTCCTGCATCCATTTTTGGGTTTCACCAGGTCCTACCAACATGTGCATAAGCTGATAAATACCCGGCAGGCCGGAGTTATAGGTCCTGTTAATGACTCTAAGTTCTTCAAAAACTTTTGGGGTTCTCCTCAGGCTTAGGAAATTCCTTAACCATGGCACTTAGTTCAGTTTTTGACCAAGGGATGAAGGTTACCTGAGGATGTTATTATTTTCATTTATTCCATTTTTTAAAAGATTTTATTTACTTAGGAGAGAGAGAGTACAAGAAGGGGATGAAGCAGAGAGAGAGGGAGAGGGAGAAGCAGAATCCCCACTACAGGGAGCCCAACATGAGGTTTGATGCCAGAACCCCAAGATCACGATCTGAGAAGAAGAGAGATGCTTAACCGACTGAACCACCTAGGCACCCCTCATTTATTCTGCTTTAAAAGGTAACTGTCCAATAGTCTTTTCAGAGTGGAGAAGCAGTTCAGAGAGAGAATCAGTAAAATGTGAGTACTCAGGTGAAAAAGAACTGGGGCAGGGTGGTGGCAGTGAGAGTCATGACTGTTCTATGGTCTTCTGTTTTAAGTACTTCTTGTGTGTTTAATTTTTCATTAGCCATTTGTAACAGGTAATAAAGTTATTTTGGAATTTTGAAGCTTTTTGGAAGCTTCTGCATACCAATCTAAAGGAGGGACATCATTCTGTTTGTTCAAAGTGGGACCCCTTGCTTTTGAATGCATTTCTTAAATGAGTCATCTTGTTTAATTGGAACATTTCTCACAATGGCCATTGTAATTTGATGTTCTTTTTGGGAAAATCTTGTCATTTTGCTAGATGCCTGCAACTTCTGTGATTATGTTTCTTAAATATTAAATATGTAGGTGTGCCACAATGTGGCACATTCAACACTTTGAACGTAAGGGATTCCATTTATTTTAGCTAGGCCTTTGGGTTTCCCAGAACCAAATTAATACATTCAAGGGCCTATCATGGGAATCTTCTTGAGGTGGCAAGTGCTCTAAGAACCTTTAAATTCTTAACTTGTGCCCACCAATCTTTGTGACATTTTTGGCTTTTGAGAGTTTTGTAAGCAACTAGTTCTTTTATAATATTCACCTAAAACCTCCCACTGGCATCAGTCCAGCCCAAAGGAAACCCAGTCTATTAACAGACCCAATTCTATTCCAGGTGGTAACCACTAACAGTTCCCTATGTGTAATCTGGAGTTTGGGTAAAGGATTGAGCCAACAGGTCCCAAAGAATGGGAACTGCAGACGGATTTCAAGCAAACGGTAGCTACAATTGCCACCAGTGTTTCTCAACATGAAATCTGGGGATAGAACAAGGGCTAAGTCTGATTGGGGAATGCTGATTAGATCTGAAGCTCAATACAAAGAAAGCGGAGGTCAGAAGTGAAAAGAACTTATCCATGGCACTTGGAAATGATGAGAAAGATAGAGAACTCAAAGGATTCATGGGGGCCATGCCCATGTTTTTCATTGTCCCCAAACCTGTAGGAAGTTTCCTTCAGCCTGCCACTCCAACAAATCTGTTAAAGAACAAAAATTTAACCAAGGAAATTTAAAGATCTAATTGGCTTTATTTAATGATTTGTGAATTAGGCAACATCCCATCTATAAATAGAAGGGTGCTTCTGATATTCTGTAATTTTTAATTTCAAGGTAAATGATCTTCAGCAAAACACAGTCACATAAAAAATAAATTGAAATTTTGCCAAATAAAAGCTCTAATTTGTATCCTCAGTGACATTTTAGTGCAATTTATCTAAAAGTAAGAACCTATGCTATTAAAAAAAAAAAAAAGACAATTATACCACTTAACATGTTCATAAGTGTTAAAGAGAAGGATAGCTGTAATAAAGTTCTCAGTAAAATAAGTGAATATAATATTTGGTTTCCATAAAGTTACTTAGAAAATTAGATGTAAAAAAAAAAAAAAAAGAAAATTAGATGTCATGTATCCTAAAGAATACTAAGAAAGATGAAAGAAAAGATAAAATAATCGAAGGATGTTCCTTATCATGTCACCTATTTATTATGAGTTTTCTTAAAGAGGTGAACAAATTCAAGACAATATAAAACTAAAACATTAAATTTGGAGAAATTTTTGTCTACAGGTCAAAAATGTCACTAAATAATTCATTAAAAAATAATTACCCAAATCTGAAAAGTACATTCTATTAAAACAAATGATTTCTAAGAATGATATAGAAATCTAAGCATGAAACTAGATGAATAATAAACACACAAAATACATGTTGCCTAATAAAGAAAGTTAATAGAATGGCACTTTTATTTTCCTGGGGTGGGAAAGATTTGTTAAAATGGATTAGAATGGTTTCCAGTTCATCCTCTCTTATACTTAAAGATTTTTCCCTTGCTTTTAGAAAAAAAAAACAATATACATATATATGTGTGCATATATATATGTATATATATACATTATTTTATCAGGAAATCAGCCTATCAAACTCTGCATATTCTGTAATTTTTATTCTAAGCATATCCAATACCACTCATTATTTACTCATTAATTTCTAGACAAAGTAACATCTAATTACAGCAGTACTTTCAAGAGTAAAGACAATTGGCATACTGTTTTATGTACATGAAATCAGTTAATATGCATGCATGTTTTCTGTCTTTATATCTTTCAAAGCTTAGATTAATCTTTCACTAAATTTATTTTTATCTGATATGACTTTTTTATTGAAATATAATCAATGTACAATATTTCAGGTATACAACATATTTGACAATTCTATACATTACTCAGTGCTCACCATGGTAATTTTAGTCACTGTCACAACACAACATTATTACAATATTCTTGACTATAATCTGCATGCTGTACTTTTCATTTCTTTTACTTCTTGCAGTGGGAAGCTCATACTTCTTAATCCCCTTCATCCATTTTTCCCATTCCAATATTCATTTTCTTTGATATCCATTTCAATACCCTTTTAGTTAAATCCACAGCATATTACTCAGTGTACTCAGCACATTGCTGTGCTTTGAAACTCTACTTCTACATTGTCTCAGTGACCTAATGCTAAATTACATAAAGCCAGGGACTTTACCTGTCTGGTTTGCCAGGGCATACGTAGGCTCATGACAGCATGATGAACTGATGAGATTCTTAGAAATGAATTGGAATGTTAGAAGAGATGAAGACGGAAAGCAAATAATTGTCTAAATTAAAAATAGTAGGAGCCTGGATTAGGAAACAAACAGTGAAAATAGAAAGAAAACAAGAGTACAGAGACACTGTCACAGTTGATGTAGGAGTCAAAGGGAAGAAATAATTCATTTTTATAGCTTATTCTGAATACAAATTAAGAATATAATAATGTAGATAATTTCAAAATATGGATAAACCATTAAAAATAAGTCATGTATAATCTAAACTCTAAGAAATCATGTGCATGCACATGCATGTGGGTGTCTGTGATAAAACACAATATGGGGAATGAAGCAAAAGGTCAAAGTATATGCCTGATGGGATTATTTAATATATATCACCAATTGTCTCACTTTGCCCAGTTTTATTGATATAGACTTTTGACCACAGTTAAGAAAGTATCTATCTCCTGAAAACTTTACTATATTATTAACTTATAAATATTATAATTTCCATAAGCACAAATGGTATCTTCATGGAGAATTTCCATTTTATCACAAAGATGAGTAGCGTAAATTCTATTATCATTTTTTTCCCAAAGTAGCTTTTGGTATCTTTTGAACGTATCTCAATTGATAAGGCTTAGTGATAGAAAGCAAATATTTCAGCTCAGTTTAATTTTTGCTTGCTTTTGTTCTAGATGGTTTTGATAGTATGTGAAAATCACGCAATATATTTTATTATGGATCATTTTCTGATGTTATGTAAATCCACAAGTTAAAAAAAAAAAAACACTCGTTTTCTTTCTTTTAGAGAGAGACAGTGAGAGAGGGAATACAAGCAGGGAAAGTGGAAAGGGAGAAGCAGGCTTCCCGCCCAGCAGGGAGCTCGATGTGGGGCTCCATGTGGGGCTCGCTATGAACCGAAGGTAGATGCTTAATGACTTGAGTCACTCAGGCACCCTTCTTTTTTCTTAAAATTTCTACTTCAGTGTATGTCTCCTTATATATGTACATATATTTTTAATTGTTGTACATATGCTGAGCAATTTTATATTTTTTAAACTTGTTTTGCTTTATATTCTGTTATGTTACATTGTTCCTTACATGGAAAGGCAATTGTTTTTCATAATTATTTTATACTCTAGTTTTTTTACCAGACAATTTTAATTGAAATAGTATTACAGTTAGGGTGCCTGGGTGGGTCAGTTGGTTAAGCGACTGCCTTCAGCTCAGGTCATGATCTCGGAGTCCTGGGATCAAGTCCCACATCAGGATCCCAGCTCCCTGCGGAGTCGGCTTCTCCCTCTGATCTTCTCAGCTTTCATGCTCTCTCTCACTCTCTCTCTCTCAAATAAATAAAATCTTTAAAAAATAATAACATTACAGTTAATTTGATGTAAAAATCATTTATAAGTGTATAATTTAACTTCTGATATTTATATTTGTGTTTTCTTCCTCAGTGAAGCAGATCAAACATCAGATACTTTGATGAATAGTAGTGGCAAGAGCATGCACTTTTCCTAATGTATATGTATTTTCTGACTATGGAAGAGATTTTTTTCTATCTATTTTGCTTCTATTTTGCTACTGCAATATTGTCAGATTTCAACAGCTTCTCATTTTTTACTTTGTTTACATAGTGTTTGTTCTTCTCTGGCCAGATTAAATATGGCAGTCCGCATGAAGAAATAGATACAGTTTATAATTAAGAATGAGTGCAACATGTAAGATCAAAAAAAATAATAGCAATATTAAATGACAAGTTAAGGCATAAAGGACTTTTTTTTAGTCAGATAATTAAAGTTTAATGTAAGAGAAGGGTCATTCAAATCAAAGAGAGAAAGAGAGAGAGAGAGAGAGTGGGGGGGATCTTTGTTGTTGTCTTAATGGAAAATCATCAAGGTCAAATATCTTGCAAGTAAGGCATATTCAGAATAAATTAATATTTATACCATTCTCTTGGGATTTCATCACTCATTGTCCTGGCTTCATCCTCTGAGTGACTAAAACAGTTCCATGCACCTATTTATTTATTTATTTGTTTATTTATTTATTTGGGAGAGAGAGAGAACATGAGCAGTGGGAGAGGCAAAGGGAGAAGCAAATTCCCTGTGGGAGCCTGATGTGAGACTTGATTCCAGGACCCCAGGATCATGACCTGAGCCAAAGGCAGATGCTTAACCGACTGAGCTACCCAGGAGTCCCATGCACCATATTTATACACCAAAGTTCTGAAAGCAAGAAAAACAATTTGCACCTCAGACTTACCAGATAATGTTCTGACTATACACCAATTTTCACACTTTTGAATCAGATTTTGCAGACTGGATACTGCATCCTATATCACTGGTTTAGGAAAGTGTATAGTGAAACTAATCACAGTGACAAAATTACTAAGACTATCCTGAATAGTTTAAATCCAATGGCTTTCATTGCTGGCTTCATATTAGAATCCTGTGAACATTAAAAAGCATATTTACGCTAGAAATTTGCTCATAACCTGCTCAATACCTGAAGATATACTATCATTAAGATATTTACATTAACAATAACCTAAACCTGGGTAGTTAAAAAAAATTCAAACACTTTGTTGTACAGCCGGAATTGATTGTCACAAGTTTAGTCCCTTAGAGATCATCCTTAGAGTTGTATGACCAGATTTAATTCCATCTCATTAAATAATAAAGTTTGGCTAGTGAGAAAGGAGGATGGATGTAAAAAGGCAAAATCATATACTCACTAGAATTTATAATTTTTTAGTATCCTATTTCCAAATGGCAACATAATTTAATCTCTATATTTTTGTAAATATTTCATTTACAGCAAGTAGTACATACCAGATAGCTGTGCTTAGTTTTGGAATATTTTCAAAGCCAATCCAAGAAGCAATATTTAGATACTTTTTATAATTATATTGCATTAAAGCTTCACAAAGATTGGTTGATTTGTTTGCATGTAAATTTGAGAAATTGCAGTAAAAACAGAATTAAGTGATATAGTTTACAGTCATTGTTTCCTCAGAAATATGTTTTTATTTTGACAAGTAATAAATTATTTTACATTCATGGGAGAAAAATCCAAAAGAAATTTATCTCATTTCAAATTATATGTTCTTGAATTATTAAAATGTTCATTTATTCTTTGGTGAATACTAACATTTTTTTCTTTCTTAATTAAAAAAAATAGAAGGTAAAAGAGAATTTATGGATTGTATTGTTGGCTCAAGAAATGAAAAAAAGAGTGTGCCATATCAGTATAAAGATTTTGATAAGCACACTAAATCTCCTATCACTCCAAAAGTATAATTTGCTTGTGTACTATTTTTCTATGGTCTCTTGCTGGTGAGACTGTCATAAAATTCTCCAAGATCTAAAAAAAGCTTTGAATTTCTTTTGCTTCAGCTGCAAATTCATTCATAGGATAGGCAGAGGATTGTAATGCTTCATTGCTCACAACTGATTGAGGAGAATGTGAGGACCTTTTCTTTTCAAAGGGGCATTCAAGAATAATTATTTCAGACGCCTACATATGAAGTAAAGTAAAAACAGACTTTACTCTTTTCCTCAAAGCCAGAGAAGAAGTACCTATCTTTTAAAAATATTTCAGAAATTCAAAATTTTGAAAAAATTTCTGTTGCTTCAAATAAAGTAAGAATGGTGTGACTGTAGTTAGCATCTATAATCAAGCATGAACTACAGTTTGTATGTAAATTTAGGGCATTTACATACAAATGTAAATAATGTGGTCCAATAATGCTCACTATGGCGTAAGTCCTAAATTACACAGACTATATACTTTCCTACCATTTCTCAAAATATTATGTAATGGATTTGAAAAATACTCACATAGACTAAAATGGTTTGTCAAGTATTTTCACTTGAATAAATATAATTTTGTAAGTACAAATTTACACATTATAAATAATTGGGGATGGAAAAAATGATTTTGAGATCTACATGTCAAAATAATGCCAAATTGAATAGTCTGTCTCCAAAAGGTAATATTATACCTATTTTTATGTGAAATGTAATAAGCATTTGGGGAAAATAATTCACCCTTGCATGCAACTTCATATATGTAATTAATTTAGTCTATAATGTAAATATGAACATGGAATTTTTGGTTTAATCTTATTTGCAAATGTTTACCTGCATATGTGAGGTTCAGAAAAGGGACTAGCACAGGTGTACCTCACTGTATTGCAATTCAATTTGTTGCACTTGCCAGATTGTATTTTTTATAAACAAGATTTGTAGGAACCCTGAATTGAGCCAGTCTATCAATATTGTTTTTCTTTTTTCTTTTTTTCTCTTTTTTTTAAGATTCTATTTATTTATTTGACAGAGAGAGAGCAGGCAGAGAGGCAGGCAGTGAGAGAGAGAGGAAGGTAAGCAGGCTCCCCGCTGAGCAGAGAGCCCGATGCGGGGCTTGATCCCAGGACCCTGAGATCATGACCCGAGCTGAAAGCAGAGGCTTTAACCCACTGAGCCACCCAGGTGCCCCTCAACATTGTTTTTCTAATAGCATTTGCTCACTTCATGTCTTTGTGTCACATTTTGTTAATTTCACAATATTTCAGAATTTTTCGTTATTGTTATATTTGCTATGGTGCTGTGTAAACACTAATCTTTGATGTTACTATTGTCATTATTTGGGACCCACAAGCTGTGCCCATGTCAGAGGCCACACTTAACTAATAAAATGTAGCGGATGTCCTGATGGCTTCAGGAACTGGCTTGTTCCTCTGTCTCTCTTTTTCTCGTCACACTTCCCCTATTTTCTGAGAAACAACAATATTGAAATTAGGTCAATTAATAAGCCTAAAATAGCCTCTACCTATTCAAGTAAAAAAAAAAAAAATCCCCCATCCCTTACCTTAAATCAAAAGCTACAGTTGAGTAAGCTTAGTGGGAAAAGCATGTTGAAAGCAAAGACAGGCCTAAACGCTAGGCCTCTTCCATCAGTTCGCCAAGTTGTGAATGCAAAGTAAAAGTGCTTGATGGAAATTGAAAGTGCTGCTCCAGTGACACACAAATGATAAACAAAGGCAAAACAGCCTTATTGCTGTTGGAAAGAGTTTCTGAGACTTGTGGATCAAACCAGCCATGACATTCCCTTAAACCAGTGCTTAATCCAGAGCAAGGTCCTAACCCCCTTCATTTCTATGAAGCCTGGGAGAAGTAAAGCAGCAGCAGAGGAAAAATGTGAAGCTTGCAGATACTGGCTCATGAGGTTTGAGGAAAGATTGGTTGACTTGCTTGCATGTAAATTTGAGAAATTACAGTAAAAACAGAATGAACTGATATAGTCAATATAGCCATGTCCATAACATAAAAGCAGCAAGTTATCCAGAAGATTTAGCCCAGATAATTAATGAATGTGGCTGCACTAAACAAGAGATTTTTGATGTAGACAGAGCAGCACTATGTTGGAAGATGATGCCACCTAGGACTTCCATAGTTAGAGAGGAGCTGTCAACGGCGGGCTTCAAAGCATCAAAGGATAGGCTGTTTCCCTTAGTGGCTAACACTGCTGGTGACTTCAAATTGAAACCAATGTTCATTGACCATTCTGAAAACCCTAGGGCCCTTAAGAATTATGCCTGTGCTCCATAAATGAAACAAAGCCTGGATCACAGCACATCTGTTTATAATATGGCTTACTGAATATTCTTTTTAGAGATTTATTTACTTTAGCGAGACAGAGAGAGAGGGAGAGAATGTGAGTGGGCGGGGAGAGGTTGAGGGAGAGAATCTTCAAATAGACTTCCTGCTGAGTGCAGGGTCTGACTGGGGACTTGATCCCAGGACCCATGATGTCATGATGTGATCCAAAACCGAGTCAGACGCTTAACTGCCTGAGCCGACAGGTGCTCCTGGTTTGCTGAATATTTTCAAGAGTATTCTTTATTCTGGAAATTATTTGTGTACACTGTGTTTTATTATTTTACTATGTCTTTGGTCTTTTGATTTATGTTCTATTTTGTTCTTTTTGTGTTGTATATTTGGTGTTTTATTTTTATTTCCATGGGTTTATTAGGTTGAAAATAAAAATTACAGTGATTTGAGGGTCTATATGAGATAGTTTGGGGAAAAATAGAAAATTTCCTCAGAAATTAATATCTGGAAATTTTTTTTCTTTTCTTTTCTTTTTTTTTAAAGATTTTATTTATTTATTTGTTAGAGAGAGAGCGAGCACAGGCAGACAGAGAGGCAGGCAGAGGTAGAGGGAGAAGCAGGCTCCCTGCTGAGCAAGGAGCCCGATGTGGGACTCGATCCCAGGACGCTGGGATCAGCACCTGAGCCGAAGGCAGCCGCTTCACCAACTGAGCCACCCAGGTGTCCCGGAAATTTTTATTTTTTCTTATAGGAACTATTCAAATCATGTAAGCCTGCATGGTAATATATTTGCTAAAATATGAAGGAAGAGGTCATTAGCAAGTTTACTTCTGTTAATATATTCTGTATTTTTTTAGATTTGTTGATGTATAATTGAAAAATAAATAAATAGAAATAAATAAATAGGGGCACCTGGGTGGCTCAGTGGGTTAAGCCTCTGCCCTCAGCTCAGGTCATGATGTCAAGGTCCTGGGATTGAGCCCCGCATCAGGATCTCTGTTCAGCGGGGATCCTGCTTCCCCCTCTCTCTCTGTTTGCCTCTCTGCCTACTTGTGATCTCTCTCTCTCTCTGTCAAATAAATAAATAAAATCTTTAAAAAGAAAGAAAGAAAGAAAATTATAAGGTCTTAAATAGTACATTGTGATGATTCAATATATGTGTACATTGTGATATGATTCCCTGAACTAGTTAATCAACACAGCCATTGCCTTATTTACGTGTGGTATGTGTGAACATTTAAGTTCTACTCTCTTAGTAAATATTTGATGCTATTTTGTTCCAAATGAGTAGTTATGGTTATTATATTCCCATTTGTACATCTGTTCAACTTCAACACCCCTATGTGCCACTTTTATATTATTACCTTACAGCAACATCGCTTTTTCACATTTTTCTCACATTTAATATATCTGCTTTTCTGATTACTCATGTTCTCTGTCGCAGACATATTTGTTGCTTGTAAACAGTGTATTTGGGTTTTGTTTGATACTGCAGTCTGAGAGTGCTTGTCATTAATAGGGTCTCATTTTCTTTAATCAATGCAGTACACACAGAGCAATGGAAACTTCGATTAACTCCTCTTCTTTACACCCATTCTCCTCTGCTGCTGTGCCTTTTGTAGGTTCCTAGGACTTTGGAACCTGTTGAAGTTACTTAGCATGCTGTCCTTTCTCTCCTCTCACTCTACTTTCTCGTACTGTTAGAAACACTGGCCCACTTTCAGTTTCAATGAAAAACAAGTTACCTCCATGTGTTATGTCTAGCTGGCCCTTTCCCAGAAACCTGACAGTTGCCCTGAAAAATGTGTTGTTCAACATTCATCTTTAAATCATGACTAAGCCTTAATTAATTGAACTCATAAATGGAATCCACATCTACAATTCCATCATTGTCTTGATCATTTGACCTGTAATTACCTTCCACTTCTATGACACTATTTTTCTTCCTTCACATGAACTCTGGTTCTATTCAATATGGTTTCTTCTTTTAAAATCAAAATAATTTTTCCAAAATGAACATGTGATCTAGTTATCCCCACTGTTTTATGTACTTATAAGTAATACCACACTGCTATCAGTGTAAAAATAAAAATACTTTACCTTTCAACCATGCCATGCTAACCACTGTAGGTTACACTACTGTCCACATTCTTCCAAGTTCACTCACATAAACCTTGATGTTTCTGCAATATCTCACTTCTCTTCCAACGTGACTTTCTTTATTCTTTTTACAATTTCTATTAACTTTCTAGTATTTCTTTTCTTGCCATCTAATTCTTACTAGTACTTTAGAATCAATTCTTCAGTTTGGACTCCCTGATTCCCTACCATTTATAACTAGGGTAGGTTTGGGGGTTAAATTTTTCCCTTAACAACACATATTTCCCATTTCTTGCATTTGCAATCCCTGGTAAATTTAAATTCCATAAAGGCAAACTCCAGTCTTCAATACTCCATCACTAGGATTTAGCATAATTTCTGTCACATTCAGTTGCACTGTATATATAAATATATTTAGATGTATAGTCTGACAACTACATATTTATACTTAGAATATCACATGATCACATTTCTGAGGCCTCATTTTTCAATCACTTGATCCAAAACTCAATATGTCCATTCATATTGGCTTGACATTTTGGATTGTCCTTCTCATTCCTACCATATTTTAATTTAAGTATCTATTTTTTGATTTAAGGTAATGAAAACAGATTTCACAGGGTATAGCTCAAGTTATTATTTCAGAATCAATGCTCCAAAATCATAGGTAATAGAAGATATAATCTTGTCTCAATATAAGTAACTCAAAACACAACTTGGAGAGCTGTGTAGGTGGCTCAGTGGGATAAGCATATGCTTTCTGCTCAGGTCATGATCTCGGGGTCCTGGGGTGGAATCCTACATCAGACTCTGTGTTCAGCAAGGAATCTGCTTCTCCCTCACCCTCTTCCTCTCTCTTCCTCTACTTGTTCTCTCTCTCAAATAAATAAATAAAATTATTTTAAAAATTTTAAAAATGTAGATATCTTAAAGGCAACAACTGTAGCTTTAATTCATTATTACTATTGACTGAATTTTTTTTTTTTTTTTGACAGAGAAACAGCAAGAGAAGGAACACAGCAGGCGGAGTTGGAGAGGGAGAAGCAGGCTTCCCATAGACCAGGGAGCCCTACACAGGGTTGATCCCAGGACGCTGGGATCATGGCCTGAGCAGAAGGCAGATACTTAATGACTAAGCCACCCAGGCGCCCTGACTAACTGATATTTCATGGAGTACATGTAACATATTTTGTGCAGTTAATCCTTTGTTTCTAGCCATTTAGTATAATTCTATTTTTTCTATGAATTGTAATAATTACATTGAACATATTTTATGCATATACATATACATACATATGTATACATAATTCTATAGGAAGGAATTTATAAAGTGAGATTGCTAATATAAAGGATATGTGTGTTTTACCTGTGATTTATGTTGTCAGATTGCTTCTAGAAAACTGCAACAAATGACATTTATGCAAAATGTAAGTATATCCTTTTACCCAGATCCCTGATGACTTTGTAAAATTGCTATCAGCTTTGTAAAAATTTACCAATCTGAGGAATATAATGACATTTCTTTCTACTGTTATTTGCATTTCTTTACATGGCTTGCTAAATCATTTTCTTTTCAACTTAAATATCAAGTATTTTCCCTCTACATTTTATCTCAAATTACATTCTTCTTGACTTTCTATAATTTTTTCACAGCTTTATTTTTTTTCTTTTGTACTTACCAATATTAAAATGCTGTATATTACTCATTTATCTGTTTGTTATCTTTCTCTCTAGAAAATAAGTTCTGGAAAACAAGATTTTTATTATTTTATGTATCACTATACCCTCATCATTAGGGGATTTTCTGGCATATAGTAGGTACTAAATACAAGTTTAAAATTGACAGAAAAATGAAATTATTTTAAGAAAATAGAATTTCCCATATCCTTAAAATGTTGCACCAAAACATTTTTCACTGGAATCCCTGATATTATAGAATCAGAGGATTTATAATCAATTTATAAACTTTATAGGACATTTAAAATCTTTGGAGTGTACAGTAATATCCTTATTCTTAGGTCAGGATGGGGAGAACAAAATCATAAAAATATAAAAGTCTATAAGTACTGATTGCATCAAGTCATATCTGTTTATGACTTCACTTTTCATCCTAAAGATAAGGGCAATTCAAATCACATTACTATTCTCAATATCTCTAACTAAGTCAGTCAATATGTCCCAAATACAGGGCCAATAATGTTGAGCTGGGAAGCAACTTCAGATCAACTCCCTGTGGGTACCAAATTGGTCCTGAGATTGCTTTTCTAAGAAATGCTCTTTATTTGGAAACTACTTCCTTTAACAAAGTCACATAAAACAAAGCCTCAAAGATAGTAGACCCAGGCCAAAAGACAGCAGAATACTAGCTCCTGGCAGTCAGAGCCCTTGTTTTATAATATAGTGTGTATTATTTGACCTTTATTACTCTAGACACTTAGTACAAAACTGTGATTAGAGAAATACTTCTTATGAAGAATGGATGTTTTAACAGAATAGGGATACAAAAGAAAAGGAATTTAGCTCCAACTCCTCTGAAGAAAGTTGTTTTGGCTACAACTTTAAGATTTAGTGGCATTACTAAAGAACAATTGATTAAATATCAATTTAATTAGCCATAATTTAATTATAATTAAAATCAATAATTTAATTAGCCATGGCAAATAAGAATCATTTCTGTTGAAATTCACTACAATTATTTTTGTAGAAATCCACTAGATTATGCATTTAATAAGGCCCATATTTGACAGATAGTAATTATTCTTCAAATTAGAAATATGGAAAATGGCAGTCCCAGTGATGTAAAATCTCCCACCCTTTAACTGTGCCCATTTCACTGAATAAAACAAAACTGCAAGTTTATCAGAGTTGCTGTTGCCATTGACATGTGGGATTATGATAGAATGAGATCTTCGACATGCCAATATTGCTTTGTTTGAGTTTTGCAGTATAGGTGTTTACTGTTTACTGTTTACTGTTCTTTGTTAAGAAAAAATCATACAACATTATGCTATATGTTATACAAATAGGTGTCAGGGAAACAATGAGACAAGGTGGATGCCTTTTATAAGAAACTGATTAGTAGCCAATTTAATTTGGTTACATATGGAAATGTGGCCTGCAGATGAGAGCAACTTAGGACAAAATTTATGAGAGCAACAAAAGAATAATAGAATTATGCCCTAATAGGGCATGATAAATATACACAGACAAAAGCACATGTACACATGTACACAGGCACCCACAATTACTCTAGCTCTAGGTCTACAAATCCAGGATCAACTATACTTACTCTAGTATAAATAATTCTATAGTAATTACTATAGTATTAGTAATTATACTCATTCTCTTAATCCTACCTAGAATCTTCATTCAGATGAGTACTACAAGCCAAAGAGAGCAAAATGATGCAACACTGAATCACTGAACCCTATATGTGGGATTGTTTCTTGATTGGGTGTTATCCAGTGGTCAGAAATAGGTTCATACACTCATAATATAAAGTCTATCAGTCTGGGTCCTTTCAATTCCATCTTTGTTGATTATATTTAGAATGAATTACTCCATTAAAGTGCCATTTCAAGTGATTGTTTCCAATTATTTTTGTCATATTAAATTATTTTATGACAATATAATTTGCAGTAGTATATTCTAATCTTCAAAATCACCACATATTTTCCTTCACATATTTTGAGACTTCATCCAAGTTTCTAGGTCTGCTAAAAGAAGTGGATGACTTTCACAGGATATAAGGTTATTTTCTAGCATAGAAGATCTGAGAAAAACTCTACTATAAAAATTAAAGATGGCAATACCATACTCCCAATATTTCATATTTTATGGCATTACTATTTGTGTTTGGGGCAGACTGAAAATCTATTTTTATTATGCTTTCTGAGATGGCACTTTGAATTTAAACCCCATTTTCCATGGCTTATAGCTTTTCCACTGAGTACCTTTGGGGATAAACTTCATCATGCTGGTTCTTAACCTAGAATAAAATAATTCAGGAAGTTTGAAGGAAATGTATTTTGTCGTTTTTGATTTAAGTAACTACAGGGAAACTCTTTTTGGCTGCTCAAAAGTATTATATATTTTTTATTCTTGAATAATTCCTAAGAAATTATGATTTTAAGTACAAATATTTATAATGCAATTATGTTTTATAAAAGACACACACACTTCAAATTACTTATACAAAATAAATAATGAAATATGCACATTTACTACATTTCTCAATTCATATAATACAAATCTCAATGATCTGCCAAATCCATCAGAAGTTTTGAAATGTAAGCTTTTGTGGAAGGACTGCTGCATTGAATCAAAATGAAAAATCTGATTTGCAGGAATGACTAACCACCTATTAAAGAGTCAGGGTTTCAGTGGTTATTTAAATGCAGTCTCAGTGGTTTATGTAAGCTGTCAAAATCCCTCATTCTCTCATTTCATATGTGTATACATAAAGCTAATTTTTGATATCCATTTATACAAAATCAAAATTTAAAAGAGTGATAAAATAGAAAGTCATAAAGAAAAAAAAATGGTTAACTCATATATTAGAGTTTTGTTTTTTTTTAAAAGATTTTACTTATTTATTTGTTAGAGAGAGAGCGAGCAGAGGCAGACAGAGTGGCAGGCAGAGGCAGAGGGAGAAGCAGGCTCCCTGCCGAGCAAGGAGCCCAATGCGAGACTCGATCCCAGGACGCTGGGATCATGACCCGAGCCGGGAGCCCGATGCGGGGCTAGATCCCAGGACACTGGGATCATGACCTGAGCCGAAGGCAGCCGCTTAACCAGCTGAGCCACCCAGGCGTCCCATAAATGGCTAACTCATATAATAGCTCACTCAGCTTAATAACTTTTGGAATTCTCAGAAGAAAAGAATACTTATATTTCCCAATACAACTATGTGGGAATGTATACACAGGTGAATATAGATATATATATATTTGATTTTGATTTGTCTCCTAATTTTACTTTGTAATGTTCTGTTTCTAGGAAAATAGGATTTAATTGGGTTAGTTTAGAAATTGCTATTTTAGGGCACCTGGGTGGTTCAGTGGGTTGAGCCGCTGCCTTCAGCTCAGGTCGTGATCTCAGGGTCCTGGGATCGAGTCCCACATCGGGCTCTCTGCTCAGCGGGGAGCCTGCTTCCCCCTCTCTCTCTCTCTGCCTGCCTCTCTGCCTACTTGTGATCTCTCTATCTGTCAAATAAATAAATAAAATCTTTAAAAAAAAAAAAAAAGAAAAGAAATTGCTATTTTAAAAAAATTTAACACTTAATCATTTTTAGTTAGATTGCTAAGTACCTTATACACACACCAACACACACTTAAAATCACCACAGTTGATTTAATTATTTTCATTTTGCAAATTTCCTCAAAATAATTTTTATGAAAAAAGTAAGCCTTTGATAAAAAGTTTATTATATTCATTTTGATTTGTTATATTCTATGTTCTATTTACTATACTGGGGTGGAGGAGAAGAAATACAAGAAAATCCATAAACAGTTACAATATAAGGTGAAAAAAATTAAAAATTAAATTTATAATATATTTTTGGAACCGTTGAAATATGAAGATGTATCCATCTTAGGGGCAGATACATTAGTACTAGATCTTAAATGATGAATTGAGATTTATAATGTGGAAAGCATAGTTTACTGTTTCTATCAAGTATGTTCACTGTATCAAATGATATTTATGATGTTGACTTTTTAATGAATGTTTTTGTGGGGAATTACTAAACCAGAGTGGAAAAAGAAAGAAAATAATTATTGTTCCAGGGCCCTGAACTGAGCCATTTCCAGTTTTTAACTCAAGTTTCTTCTCTTTTGGACTTACTACTAGAATGTAATTAGGTAATTTAATCATATTTTTCCTACCTATGGGATTTATATTCAAAATTCACATTTTGCTTTGAGATGACTTTACTAAATGATTTTCTCTTATAGCCCAACAAAATTAAATTATATTCCAAAGGACTGCACAGTTAGAGCCCACATATTTTATCTTTGCCATTCAATATCACATTGAAAGTGAATTATTATTATTACAATCATCATTATCATATATGATGATTGTAATAATAATAATTCACTGAGGTAATTTTTGATTCATTCAAGCAATTTTTAAGTTCATTGGCATTTAGTTATTTATTGATCTTGCTCAGTATGAATTCCCCAAAATTTGTATGACCTGGGTGTAATAACTGGCACTGCCCATCATCAGTACATAGCTGTGTATTTGACCATAATTCTATTTCTATTCAAAGTAGAAGAAGAGATGTACTTCTAGAATTTGGGAGCCTAAGAGACGGCTACTGTGTCCTGTAAAAGTGGAACTGAGGAGGGATGGTTGTTTCTAATGCTTCTGAGTAACTCTTAAACCCTTGAGATTTAAAATCTCAGGGTTACCTGTCTAGCTCAACCAGCGGAGTGTCTGAGTCTTAATCCCAGGGCCATGAATTCAAGTCCCACGTTGGGTGTGGAGCATTACATTAAATAAATAAATAAATAAATATTTAAAAAAAAATCTCAGCTCAGGAAAAAAAGAACGAAGAATGGCTGAAGGTCTTAAAAATCTCCTTGACAGGGCTGGCTGAGTTAAAAATCAGTTAGAATTATAGCTTATTTGAGTATGTCAAGGGAATGTTGCAGAATGGAAGACATGGGTCCGTGTGAAATGATATGAAGCAATGTCTGACTCAGCTAATCTGGAACCCATACATGACCATACATGACTTTTCATATTAGGGGTAATATCTCAACTGTCTTCATGAGAAAAAGCTATTTTCTCCCATACTCAAAATAATTTGCTTTGTTGATCTGAAATCACTTACACTCTTGAATATTAGGATGCCTCCCATTAATTCCATCTGATATATTTGCAATACATATATTTTTCATGACTTCTTAAAATGCCTATTCGCTTTGTTTTTTAATCAATTATTTGCCTGCATTCCCAGGAATTGTTTAGTTCATTTTGTGCAGTGTAAATAAAGTATAATCCAGAATGATAGTTTTAAAAATGTATTTATATTCAGTATTACAAAGTATTGTCTCTGAATATACTTATTTTCATTGGAGGAAACTGAGAAACACAGATTTCTCTTTGAAATGCCTATAATTGCAATGTACCTACAGTATTATGCTTTTGTCATATTTCCTTTGCATGAGATTATTAGAAATGTAGTGGTTGCCATTCTGTTTTTGAAACAAACTTTTAGGCCCACCTGAGATCTCCACAGTTGTTATTCCTTTTTTAATACAAAGGTTATACTATTTCTGCATTCTGTGCAGGGCATCATCAGTTTGAACCATTTGTTCATCTCATATCAGGAGAAATTATCCTTCTTCAATAATATAATTTTATTCCTTTTTGCATATTGTTAATGAGATATAACACACATATAGAAAACAGAGTTTTCTAATTATGAGTTTGTAGCTTGATTAATTTTCCGAAGTGAAGATACTCATAAAAGCATCATATAGAGCAAGAAACATAGCATTCACAGCAACAAATAAGGGCCCTCATGTACCCTTCCATTCTCTATCTTAACAAAAGAAACCCCATTTCAACAACATTTTGGTAGACTCATGACACAGTTCTCCATCAGTTACTGACTGCATTCATGAGATTGGCCACGTGAAATTTCAGCTCCTGTCTTCAAGATGGAATCTAGTCCCACAACCCTTGAATTCGCACTAGACTTATGACTTGGTCAATAAAATGTGAAGCAAATGACAATTTGCCAGTTTTAAAGGTCCTGAAAGATCTTAAAAGTTTTTATGGGCTTATGCTTTCCCTCTTGTACCTCTATCTTGCATGATTATGCCTCATACTGGACTAAGACACCTGAGCTGGACTGCCAGAGAATTAGAGATTTGACTAAATCCCCAAATAAGAACTCTACCAAGATCTGTAGAGTTATCTAAGAGGACAATGTCTTGCTACAGATGAGTGAGTGAAACCAAATTAAGACCAGAAACACCATCAGTCACCCAGATTTTTCTTTGAACAATAATAAACGTTCTATGTTTTAAGCCACTGAGTTTGGGGGTAGGTTATTATAAAGGATTATTGTGGCAACATTAAAAGGTGCAGAAACAAGTACCTAGAAATGTAATAGCACCTTTACAAAAAGCTTGTATCTGTGGGTTTAGCTTTGGGACTGCTTCTTTCCCAAGAGTAAAGAGGTTTATTTTTTCCTGTTTTCTTCCCCAGGTAATAATTGATCTTCACCTGTTGCCCTAAGGGTGAAAGATGGCATGGACCTCTTCATCCATTTAACTATCATCATGGCATCCTACTCTTTATTTTCCTAATTTTTCCAGAGATTCCACATCTTACTATCCCAGTCAAACTCAGTTTCAAGGACTAGAACCTAACTCTGTGACATTTGTGCCCTTCTAGCTTTGCAAAACAGAGTACTAAGATCTCCAGCTTATTCTCCTGCTCTCCACCTGTCTGTCAGTCCCAAAGCTAGCAGAAATGGACACATTCTTCTCCAGCCTCAGCTCTTCTTCCAGTTTCTAACTCCAGCTTCATCTTCAGCCTCTAGGTGGGCATCACTGGCTGCTAAACTGTCCACACAGTGGCCATGTGTTTCTCTTTCCTGCCACAGCAAGCTCTGTGTAGTTCCTCAAGAAAGCACCAGCATTTGGGGAGCATCTTCATACTCATGCAATGGACCACAAGCATCTGACATACTGGCTACCTCATCCTGCAGAGAGTTCAAAGGCCAACTTGAGATTTCCCCTATGGATATTCCATTCCCAAGACCCCCATTTTTTTTTTCCCTTCAGCCTTCTGGCTTCCTCATCAATTGGTGGCTCAAAAACCTTAAGAGTTGTTAGAGTGAAACTTGAAATTGATCCATGTATGCAGAGGGCAAAGAAAGACTGAAGAAAGAGGCTGACTATTCTTGATTGGTAAATGGTGCTTTTAGTAAGCAGGAGGACTTACATATGAGGTTTGCCTTTGGCCACTGCAAGACGGTAGATCTCCACACCTGTTCATTAGAATCAGAAGAGTTTATATACAGTCACATATACCATCCAGATGATCTCAATAACCCATTATTCCTTCCAGACTGCATCCTTGAGGTGACTTCTAGTTCAAGCATGGTGGAAGGAATGTACATTCCTAGCACAGGGAAAAGAGTCAGGAGCCTGACTGTCCAGGGCTAGCTCTCATGTCTACCAACAGTCACATTCCCTCAATAAACATATCCAACAAAGCCCTATCCCCAGTGTGGTGGTATTTGGAGATGGGTGTTTGGGAGATAATAAGGTAAGATAAGTTTGTGAGTGTGGGCCCTTCATGATGGGATTAGTGCCTTAAAAGAGAGCTGCCTCTGAATCCTCACCAACATCTCTGTCACTTCCTGACTTGTTAATTTTAGCCATTCTGAGTGGTGTGAGGTGGTATCTCACTATGGTTTTGATTTGTATTTCCCTGATGCTGAGTGATGTTGAGCACTCTTTCATGTGTCTCTTGGCCATTTGGATGTCTTCTCTGAAGAAATGTCTGTTCATGCCTTCTGCCCTCAAACTGCCCTCAAACTCAAACTGTTGAATTTGATGGGTTCTTTATAGATTTTGGATACCAGCCCTTTATTTGATATTTCATTTGTGAATATCTTCTCTGATTCTATCAGTTGTCTTTTGGTTTTGTTGACTATTTCCTTTGCTGCTTAAAAGCTTTTGATCTTGATGATTTCCCTCCTACACTGTTGGTGGGAATACAAGCTGGTGCAGCCATGCCAGAAAACAGTATGGAGGTTCCTCAAGAAGTTGAAAATAGAGCTACTCTATGACCCAGCAATTGCACTACTGGTTATTTACCCTAAAGATACAACTGTATTGATCCAATCAATAAACTTGAACTTGTTTATAGCAGCAATGTCCACAATAGCCAAACTATGGAAAGAACCTAGATATCAATCAACAGATGAATGGCTAAAGAAGATGTGATATATATATATATATGATATATATCATATTATCATATTATTAATATATTATCATATATATATATGATGGAATACTATGCAGTGATCAAAAAACAAAAATCTTGTTTGCAATGACGTGGATGGAACTACAGGGTATAAGTGAAATAAGTCAATCAGAGAAAGACAATTATAATATGATCTCTCTGATATGAGGAATTTGAGAGGCAGAGTGGGGAGTTCTGGGGGCTAGGGAGGGAAAAATTAAGGTGGGACTGGGAGGGAGACAAATCACAAACGAATAGGGTAGAGGGTCAGAGGGACTGGCAGTGCAAGCATCTGTGCAAAAATTTTCCATGTTCTTTATCTTTAACAGTTGTAGTGATAAGTCTCCTTTGATCAAGGGCAGAAAAATATATTGCAGATCCCCACATCATTCCCCTTCATATCACCTGGTAATCCACTAATGCCTGTGTCAGTATCTACTTTATAGCTCCCGGTACTGTATGAGACCCCACAAACTGCTTCTTCATTAAGAATCCACTAGACCTAGATCAAGATCTGAATTCAGTGACATTTCCTAAAGCCTATATACGTACTCCATAAGAAGCTCTATGACAAGGTCTGAAATAAGTTTGGAAAATGTGGTATGTACTAAACCCTTCCTGAAAATTCACCATGCATTTTATCATGTTTAATTAATGTTTATGAAGAAACTTGCTTCCCAGTCATACTTCTATATTTGACATATATATGTGTATATGTGTAAAATATTTCATATGTATGATAGGCATATACACATACACTTGTTTCCTGATTGCTTCCCAGAACCAATGTAGAGATTAAATAAACTAACTGTATAATATTTTTTTTAAAAAAGCTGCCTTCTTTCTCCCTTTATTGGGTGAGGAAACAGTGGGAAGGTAACCATTTAGAAATCAAGAAGACAGGGGCGGGGTGCCTAGGTGGCTCAGTTGTTGGGCGTCTGCCTTCAGCTCTAGTCATGATCCCAGAGTCCTGGGAAGGAGACCCACATCGGGCTCCCAGCTCAGCAGGAGGCCTGCTTCTCCCTCTCCCACTCCCTTTGCTTGTGTTCGCTCTCTCGCTGTGTCTCTCTCCGTCAAATAAATACAATCTTAAAAAAGAAAAAAAAAATTAAGAAGAGAGCCCTCATCCAGAAAAAAAAGAAAAAAACAAAGAAAAAAATTAAGAAGAGAGCCCTCATCCAATTAGCCAACACCTTGATCTTGTACTTCTCAGCCATCCAGAAATGTGAGAAATAAATTCCTGTTGTTTAAGCCACAATTTTATTGTATTTTGTTATGGCAGTCTGAACTAATACAAATATATACCCTTAAACTGATAAACTTACTTTTAAATACGGCTTTAGGTATATTGGACAAGTATTAATATGTTTAACCTATATGGTCACTCATGTAAAATTATTTTTTTAGTTTCCATTGTGATTTATTCTTTGGCCCATGTGTTATTTTGAAGAGAATTTCTTATGGCTCTTGAGTTTTCGGTATCTACTTTAACTCTGTCAATTAAAAAGTGTTTGAAGGTATGTTATTGTATGTATGAATGTTTAAAGTTGTGAGACATTTCTGCTGAGTCTAATTACATACTCTCTCTGTTCACATGGTATGATACTTTGAACATTTAAGTCTACTATATCGAATATGAGCATATTTACACAAGTTTTGTTTTTTGTGTTTTTTGGTGGAGGAGGTGGGTAGAGTTTGGAAAGTACAGCTTTTTCCAGTTTTATCTCTGACTTTCCTTCTATGTGTCTCCTGTGTACATCAGATCCATGGATTCTGGTATCTTCCCTACTCTGGCCATTTTAGTCTTACTTAAATATTTATTCATTTATATTTTGTGTAGTTACTTATGTAATTTAGTTCATAGCAACTATAAAACTAGTTGTTTAGTAATTGACCTGTAATTTTGTATAAAATAGTTTCTCTTTTTTCCCCTTTAAATTCAACTCTTCACTACTATTTTGTTTTCTATTAACTGCAATTTCTTATTTTTAAAAAATTTTTGAAGGGTTTCCTAGAGATTACAGTATAATAAACTGACTATATTTTAATAGAAATAATTATATTTTATGTTATTTTGCAAAATGCTAGAGGCTTAGTTCACTTGATTTTTATTTACCTAATTGTTGCCTTTGGTATTATTGCTCTTATGAATATTAATTCTGTGTTATTTTATCAATATCTACATATTGAGTATATTTATTTCTTATTTATTTATTTTTATTTATATATTCATAACTATTTATTTATGTATTGATTTGTTATTTTATATATTCATAGCTTGTGTTACTTTTTACTTCATACTTTGTTTTCCTACTTCTCAGATGTTTCTTTTTTCCTGCTAAAAGGATGATTAACATTTTGGGGGGACAATGATAAATAGTGTTCATTTTTTTACTCATCTGAAAGAATATTTTATTTTTGCAGGAATATTTTTGGGAGGTAGCAACAGAATTTCTTGTTGACATTATTTTCAGTTCATTAAAAATGTCTTTTCATTGTCTTCTGATTTTCATCTTTTCTGTTCACAAGACAGTTTTCAGACTTACTATTTTTATTTGGAAAAGAATAATAAAATGTACCTTTCCTTTTTTTTTTTTTTCCTTGCTCTGACCACTTTTTATAAGTTTCTTTCTGATTCAGGTTTTCATTTGTTCTATTATGATATATCCAGGTGTGGTGTGCAATGTATTTATCTTGTCTGGTCCTTTGAGAATTTCTTGAATCCTTGAGTTGATTTCTTTTCATCAAGTCTTATTTAACAATATATTGCTTTGGCCTCATTTTCTCTCTCGTCTTCATCTTGAGTTTAAGCTACACGCAGTGAACCTTTTTGCTTTGTCCCACATGTCCTTCACTCCCTATATGGGCTGGATCCCAGGACACTGAGATCGTGACCTGGACCCGAAATAGATGCTTAACCAACTGAGCCACCCAGGCACCCCTGTCTTTCATTCTGTATATGCTTTTTTCATTATTTTGGTTCCTTTGCTTCAGTGTATTTTCTGACTTGTCTCAACTTTCAATTCACTAAAACTGTCTTCGTGTTTAATATGTTTTTATTTATTTTATTTTTATGTTCTGTTTGTGTCTAATATGTTTTTAAACCCATCCATTAATGGTCTATAGAAGCAATGAGGACTACAATTCCAGTGAGGAGAAACCTCAGTGAGATGAGCTACCAATGGAGACCCATGCTTTTCCTGGTGGCAAAAACTGATTCTTGGTTTGAGCGAATGGCTAAGGACCCCTGTTTGACCCTGCCCCAATGTTACAGCAGAAGAAAACAATTCTACTTTATTAGAAATAGCTTAATAAATTATGGGAATCCATACTTACTTTGCTATTTTTGTTGACCTTCTAATTCTCTGCAATATATTACACATATTAAAACAAAATATAATCAAAGTTTTAAAAAGCTTATCCTATATTACTCTTACATTTTCCTTTTAAAAACTATGAACAAACTCTAATATATTCTATTCCCAGGATAATTTGCTTTCCTGTCATTATTGCACATGCTGAAAACATAATTATAACTTAAAAATCTCCTATGCAAAAATTTCATTCCTTGGGACAAGCTGACAACACAAATTACTGCAGAGTTTAAATACCTGAAAACACTCCCTAAACTAATATAAGCCCTAAACACAAGGACAGGAATGGGTTGATCTTCCTTGAAACAAAAACATGAAAGCATCTTGAACCTGATTATTTACTTATTGGGTACCTTCACAGATGCCGTCTATGTGGCTTTGAAATTTGGTAAGATAATGGAGAAGTGGTAAACCTGAAACATAATCCAGCAAAGCAATATAGAATTGCAGCAAAATATAAAAGTCTACTAACATCAAGGAGAGATATATCATTCAACAGTATACATAAATATATTCCTCATGAACTAGAAATTACATTAGACATTGGTTGAAAGTGCTAATACCTACTTACCCAGCATTATCTTATTAGATGGTTAATGTGCTGGTGGATATGAATGTTGGAGTATATATAATAGGGCAATTGGGATTTTTTTTCTTAGGGTATAAAATTCTGGGATGAAATAAAAACATCCTTTCACAAAGCTATATTTTAATCAAGAACTTTTTCTTCCCTAGTAACTTAGTACTATGAGAAGAATTTGCTATATCAAAGGTGCTTAACCTCCCCTAAAATAGAGACTACCTTTTAATGTCAAATCCTCTATTATATAGTCCTATCTGTATCCAATTATTGGGAAAGCACCTAACGATGGTTATTTTTTCGGTACAACTTTAAATAAAATTGTTTTTATTTATATTATTAATCATAAAATTTTTTATGTCTTAGCATTGTTGACTGTTTACATACAAGCATTTGTAGGCCATATTTAGTACTAAATGCTTGCCTATGTATGTTAATTAAATAAGATGAATGATCAATAAAGTATACTGAAAAATGTACTAAATCAAAGAATTATGCTCAGTTCCATAAATTCTTGAATTGTATATATAAAAGGTAAATGTACAAGCTAAGATAATGTATACAAATTTTAATTATAAAGATAATGCCCTATATAAGGATTAAAAACAATGACTTCTATTTTTTTTTAAGATTTTTATTTATTTATTTAGTTGATAGATTGAGATCACAAGTAGGCAGAGACACAGGCAGAGAAAGAGGAGGAAGCAGGCTCCCTGCTGAGCTGGGATCATGACCTGAGCTAAAGGCAGAGGTTTTAACCCACTGAGCCACCCAGGTGCCCCCCAAACAATGACTTTTAAAATAAGTATTGTAACACCAGGGGGGGAAATCTATTTTCCAATGAAAATCAAAGATTAAAGATAGACATTTATTATAATATGAGTTAGTTTGGTCTTTTGTGATTCATTTGTAATGAATATAGCTTTTCCTTGACACCAAGATAGAAATCACTGGTAATGTATAGTGTAGATAAAGCAAACTCTTCGTAAATACAACTATTTATTGGATGCTTTCTGGGTCATATTTCCATGCAGGATGTGAGGAAAGAGCCCTGAGGGGGATCACTGCTATCAACAAGCCTGCTTGTTCAGAGTTTCAGATCATGGGTGCTGACAGGATTCGTGTTTCCAACTATCTTTGTATTTTTGTTTCACAATTGTTCTGCTTCCCAATTTCAGTTGATGGTAGAAATGAAGTGGAGAAAGCAAGCAGAACTTTGACAGAAGTCAGGACAACAATCCTGCTAACAACATATACTGATTTGCTGAACGAGAATTCATTAATGTTTGTTTATTTGTTTGTTTGTTTGTTTGTTTTTTCTGGTTGGATCAGGCATTAACTCCATCAAATTCAAGAAGTCATTTAAATTCTCCAAGGCTCAACTTTCTTTTACTATGTAATGAAGAAAATAATAATTGTCTCCCTGAAAAATATTTTTGAAAGTACCTTTGCAATATTTTCAAATAAGAGTAAGTACTTAATAAACTTAGCTTCTTCTGAGAATTCCACTCGTATTTTTATTTCTAAAGCAATATTTACTTCATGTTTTGATTTGATATTTAATTGCAGGCCAAACACTGTTTTTTATGAACATCTTAATTCTTCTGACCACGTATTCCTAGTATCACTTGTAAAAGTATAAAACTCTATTATCTCCCTAGCACAGTATTCAGAAATGTTATATGATTATATAGTATAATATATAAATATTAGGTGAACATTTACTTTTTTCAAGCAATCATACTCTAGAAAGACATATAAGACATGTAGAGAAAACATATTTTTAAAAAAGTTCAGCAAATAAAATAGCCATAACAGAAATTGTTATTATCAAACATACGTTTGTATATATATGTTCTCTATATTATGTATATATACATATATGTATATGTACATATGCACACACATACACATATATACTACATATAGAGTATATACATGTGTGTATGTGTATATATATGCATGTGTTCTACATATAATGTAGTATATATATAATGTATATAACATGTATTTTTACAAACCTATACAAAATGCTAGTACCATGCTTAAACAAGTTATTTGAAAGCATGTATCATATACGTACTTCGTGATCCTGTTATATTTTTTTCTTTTGTGGTTCCAAGTTAATCACTTTGTGTAATTAACTACCTATTTATACTGTAACATTCACACCTTCCCATTTGTCTTCCAGTTAAGGAAATAAAGGGATTATAATGGATGCTTATTTTAGATTTTCCCTAAACTTTATGCTGATAAATTTCCATTCATCTTTTTAGTTACAACTCATTTTATTGTAAGGTTTTTATAACAATTAATCATCATATGCTTCTTTCCTGCATAGGAGATGCGTGCATTAGCTGCGGGCTGTTTATTTTGCTTCCTAGTCAGCAATTACAATGCCAAAGTAAATTAAAGTAAATTGTATATTTGCAGGTTTTGAGGTAAAAATTGATGATAATTGCTAAAATTCTAGAACAGGTATTTTGGAAAAATAGTCAAATAAATTAACCCTGAATGAGACATTCATCATGTAAAATTATTGATAAAGAATACTGATGAAAGCTAAGCAGAGTTTTCATCTGTCTGCATTGTTTGCTCTTGAATTGTGTATACCTGTAAAAAAATACACTCTTAAAATTTAAATTTTCTCTGCATAATTTTTATTACGTTGAATGAGTGAACTTTCATTGTTATTTTAAAAAGCATTTAAAAAAATCCTATTAGGTATTCATATGGATTCTTTCAGTCATGACTCCCCTACAAATCCCTGGCAGACAGTGACGTCTCTATTAATATTTTCCAATGGATAAATGAGTGAGCGAATTTTCTTTCTGTTTTAAACTTTTGAACTGTTGACTTATACTACCACAGGTAAATTCCTTTTATATGTGATGTTTAAAGAACAAATAATCAACTTGAAGGTTTTAGTACCAATTATGGCATACGCTATCTCCCCTTTAAGGATGTTTCCCTTGGCAAATGTCCAACACATCCCAGTCTCCAGGACACATGGAATTTGGGCCATCCTGTTTCAAAGTTAATGGTCATCCCTTCCTCTCTTGGGACCTTGCCAATTTTAACCAATATTAATTTTAAAAGAATCAACTTTATCTCAGAGAAAACTGGGTGGTTCAGTTGGCAAAGCATCTGACTCTTGATTTCACCTCAGGTCATGATCTCAAAATCTTGACATCAGCCAGGAGTGGGGCTCCACACTCAGCGAGAAGCCCACTTAAGATTCTCTCTCTCTCTCTCCCTCTTCCTCTGTCCCTTCTATGCCTCTCTCTCTCTCTGTAAAATATAAATAATAAACAAAATGATTCAACATTATCATTTTGATGCTAGTGATTAGTGTTTGTTGTGGTGATTAACATTTTTCACTTAAAGTTTGCTTTCTTTGGAAACAAGTGATAGGAGTCCTTTACCTTAGTTAGCCATGATTTTCTTTTGAGCACCACCATCCATTATCAGTTGTTGTTCATAAACAATGTTAAACTGTTACTCAACACCAAGAACACACTTTCTAGTGGGTAGATTGCACTGCAACTGCATTCATTATCTACAGTTCTTGTCGCTGTAGTGGTAAATATATCTCACAGTTGGATACACAAAATTAAGTCATTTAATGGATTTGTAGTTCAGTTGATTGAGGTCCACAGGTCTCAGTGCACTTCTGGAAGCCATTTTATTTCTTCTGTAATTGTCACTCACTGTCATTTCCACTTGGCTGCTGTTCTGTGACTAGTCAGAATACAGGGCACTTAAAATGGTACCACGGCTGTGATAAAATGCCATTTAAAGTTACCTTTACAAACATAAACACACACACACACACACACACACACACACACACATGCCACGCACACAGAGCTATGTAACAAAGAAGTTACTTCAGATTATTTTTGAAGTCAAGATTTTTTTTTCTGATAGAATTGGCATGTGTCTGCTTATACTAACTATACAACTTCATGTTGCTTTCTATTTAATGTGAAAAATAGAACATCCCAGATTGAAAAAAAAAAAAAAAGAGAGAGAGAGAGACTACTTTTAGTAGTATCAGAATTTCAATGTCAGAATCAAAAGATTACAACAGTGAAGGTAACTCTGTCAAACAGAAGCATTTGATGCTTTTATATATTAAGGAATTTTGAAGTAGTATGGTCATTTTGATAAAAGAATTTCACATCTACTTGCGTCCTTTAAAAATGCACCTGTATATATTTGGGGACAAACCACATCATTTCAGGAAAAAGATCAAATCTTAGGAAAGTGAGTTTGGCTCAAAATGATGTGGTGTTAATAGTCTAGTTCTGTTAGCAGCTTGCCAGAATGCAAAGGTTTATTCTTCATTTTTCAGTGCCAGCAGCTTTCTGATTCAAAAATCTCAAACACAGCATTTTTTATTTTTTGGATTGACTCTGTGAGGACATTAACAAATCTCAAATAAATAGCAGCTCTACATTTCAGAGGAGTTCTGAAAAGCAGGTTGAAGCCCAGATGGAGTTCTCAAGCTGGACACTGAAATAGAGTTTAACAAACACTATGGAAGTTAAGTGAGAAAACTTACTAAATATCAGTTATGCTTAGGATCTTATGTGGAAATGCCTGAGTTAAAAATGAGTTTATGTATATCTGCATGTCTATTACCTATATACCTACATAGATATATACAGATAGTTATATACATATATTTTATATATTTTTCAACATTAAATATAAATATTTCCTTAATAGTTTATAATGACATAAATACACAATTAGCGGGCCCCATTTTGGGTAATTATGAATCACAGTTAAAAATAAGATATAGTGGTGCCTGGGTGACTCATTTGGTTAAAAAGCTGCCTTCAGCTTAGGTCATGATCCTGGGGTCCTGGGATTGAGTCCCACATCCAGGTTCCAGCTGTCCCCTCACTTGCATGCACTCTCTCTCTTTCTTAAATAAATAAATTTAAAAAATAAGATATAAAATTTGCTTCTATGTATCAACAGTTTCTAGAACAAAATTTGTATTGCTAGTAATGAAGTATCATTAAAATATTATACAGAGAGATGATCAATGAATGAAATCATGGCAACACATATATACATATTATAAAACTAATAATTAAAGGTATATTTTAAAAAAGAACATTTTTTAAAGATATTTATTTATTAGAGAGAGAGAGAGAGAGAGCACGAGCTCAGGCAGACAGAGTGGTAGGCAGAGGCAGAGGGAGAAGCAGGCTCCCTGCTGAACAAGGAGCCCGATGCGGGACTCGATCCCAGGACGCCGGGATCATGACCCAAGCCAAAGGCAGCCGCTTAACCAACTGAGCCACCCAGGCGTCCCAAAAAGAACATTTTAACATAAAATACATATGTCAAAAAATGAGTAAGGAATGAAGTAAGCTTTTGAGGTCCTACCCACAGACAGTTGCTCAATGGTGGAGTTATACATTCCAGTGTTTGGTTATAATTCCCTTCAATTCTAATGGCTTATTTCTTGGTTTGTTAAATATGACCAATTATTTTAATAATGTCTCCATATTAGTCAAAGTTGCCATAAGATGATTCCTTAAAAATAAGTTAATTTGGAAAAATAAGTCAAAATTGAAGAACCTGAGATTTACAATCTAAAATACTTATCTGAGCAAGATTTATTGAAAAAAAAGAATCATAACAAGATATTCATGACATACAGAAACAAGGAATCTTAGGCAGTAAGTTGCCAGGAAGGAGAGAGCTGTATGACATGAGTTCTTAGAAAAAAAGAGGTGGTCTGAATCAGAAGATCAAGACTATAGTGATATGACATTGTACATTATGAAAAAAAGCACAGATAGTCTCAGGAAACTAACATAAATGAGCATCAATATTGGGTAACAGTCGATTATAGGAATAGGTTTAAAAGGAAGATTCCAGATCATAGGGGAAAAGGCTACATTCATCAACAAGTCAGGTAAAATGTCAAAGCAAATAATTGAACTCAGAGGGATGATCCATTAATCCAATTATGATGACTAATGTCTTAAGTGAAATTAGAGTGAATTAAGCAAAATTGTAGCACTCAGATAATGATTTAGCAGTATTCAAAATCCCTGCATAAGAAGCTATGTGTGGTACAAATAAATTGTTTGATGAGGGTAAGGTGATTAGACTCTTAGAGCTAATAACCATTAAAAAGCAGCCATCAAAAATGTAGCAAAACTGGAATGCCTGGATGGCTCAGTCAGTTGGGCATCTGCTTCCAGCTCAGGTCATGATCACAGGGTCCTGGGATCAAACACTTCAACAGGTTGCCTGCTCACTGGGAAGCCTGCTTCTCTCTCTAACTGGCCACTTACTGCTTTTACTCTCTCTCTCTCTCTCAAATAAATAAATAGCATCTTCTTTAAAAATGCAGCAAAATCATCTATCGAGGCCAGTGTATGGGGAAACATATTTTGATTAAATTTAAGCAAGGTAATTTTGTCAGGGAATTGACAAAGATATTTAGGAGTTTTCAAAATATTTGAGCAAACTAAAATACTTTTGAAGTGAATTAGAGGTGAGCTACACTAAAAATAACTAAGGATATGATGTTCTTTAAATATGGAAATACTAGGGGTGCCTGGGTGGTTCAGTGGGTTAAAGCCTCTGCGTTTGGCTCAGGTCATGATCCCAGGGTCCTGGGATTGACCCCCACATTGGGCTTTCTTCTCAGCGGGGAGCCTGCCTCCCCCTCTCTCTCTGCCTGCCTCTCTGCCTATTTGTGAGCTCTGTCTGTCAAATAAATAAATAAAATCTTTTAAAAAAATAAATTAAATAAATAAATATGGAAATACTCATCCTTGAAGAGGACTTATAGACTCTCAAAAGGTATGATGTTCTTTCTCTACAGTTGAAAATTTTAATTTCAACAGGGAAATTTGAGTGTTTTAGTGTTTTGATTTGATTCTATCAAATCATTTTGACAGAATATTATTCCATTGCATTTTGAATTAAATTTTAATATATTTTAAATGGGAGGTAATTTAAATTAAACGTAATGGTTTGAACTACTATAAACCTCCCTATCAATCACAGAATATATATTTTTAGATAAGCAACTGCTGTTAATTTCTCAGGTTCCAGTTGCCATCTGTCTTGAATTTTTCCACTTCCTACTTCTATAGTACATGTGCCAAATTCACTCAGCTGTCTTTCATTCAAATGATGTTATTTGCAAAATTTAAAATAACAATCAGCAACAGAAACAATGTTCATTCTAATGTTCTAGAGTCTTAAATTTTCATTATATAACTATATTTATATTTCTGTGTCCATGAAGATATTTATGTAATCGTCATATTGAATGAGCAGGTGTCTTAAATAATTTCCACATAGAAATAATGTAAATTATCTCTCAAACCAAATAGAATTGAAGAGCTTAAACACCTGAAATTTGAGAACCAATAATATGTGTAAAAATCTGAAGAGAATATATAATGCAACATATAACATTAGGTACATCTTGTAGAAC
Organism: Taxidea taxus jeffersonii; assembly: GCA_003697995.1. Classification (NCBI taxonomy): domain Eukaryota; kingdom Metazoa; phylum Chordata; class Mammalia; order Carnivora; family Mustelidae; genus Taxidea; species Taxidea taxus. The sequence goes on along the minus strand of ML107705.1, from coordinate 102,476 downwards.
AAAATGGAATATAAACATATAAATGTATATAAATGCCAGAATTGCTATTTAGCTTGTAGAATGTTCAGTACTTTGAAAACATGCACATTTTTAATTATAAAATAATACTTTGAATGTCTGCACCCTCCAAGATAACATATTCATTCTATTTAGTTAATTTTTTTATAAGATTGAGACAAAACTTAAATGATTGGTTTTATGTACTTATTTTTCACTCCTTGCTGGTAAGACATGCAAGAAATAGTTCAAACAGTATGTACTGAACTGAAAATTTGTACTTGAAGAAAGACAATGAGTTTTTATAAATATGTTCTTTACACAGCTTGCTAAAACAAGTTAGTTGTTTTTCTTCTAGTGTTGTTTTCAGTCTCAGCAGTATTACAGAAAAAAAATAATACAAACAAAAATGTTGTATATTTGCTACAAAGAAAATAGTTCATGAAAAAATGTTAACACACCAAATAATCCAGTAATTATATCTTCAGTATGGGACCTACTAAGGATTCACTATGTTTCACAAAATAATTGAATATGCTTTTTTTTTTTTTTCAACCAGCATCCACACCCAGCTTGAGGCCCAAATCCACAACCCTGACCTCAAGACCTGAGCAGAGATAAAGAGTTGGATGATCAACCAACTGAGCCACCTACTTGTCCCTTGAATATGCTTTTAAAAGTCTATATTTATGTGCTTAAAATATAGTAATCAAATAATTTCTATAATTAGGTAAAATCTCCATGGACAGCATTAAATTAGTATTGTCTTCTTTGTAAGGTGTACATGTCAAGACTCTATATAAATTCTTCAGAGAGATTATCAAGATGTTTAGATAATAGTATTCTTAATTTTTTTCCATTTCTAATTTTTAACCCACTGTGTACTTTATTGATAAAACACTACTAACCAACTAAGCCAACAGCAGGAAATAGAACAGAATCTACAAATATTTTTGTGTCATTATTCCAGAGGAAATAATCCACTATTCTAAGCAGGGTCAAGAATCAAGTAAATGTAACACTATATTTTATAGTGTATTTCTTTCAGCAAGGCTGGACATACCTTCAAAAAATCACATCTGAAGTACTTTTAATATTGTACAGATGTTGGTATTAAGAAATTTGATGCTCCCTGTTTATTTAATCATTATTTATATATTCAGTGATGGAAATCTTGATGTGTTAGTAGCAATTTGTATGATGTTGTCACGTCATCTCATTATTTAGCTGAAAAACCACATAAATTCAATCCTTCTGCACATCTGTACCCTTTATTTCCTATATATAGTATTTTGTTGTATCAACTAGTTTCCTATGAAAAATTTCTATTTATATTCTCATTCATATTCATGTTGAAGTCATAGTTTTCAAGATGCTAATTCCATGTTTCTGTAGCCTATGAAAAGAAAATTATAGAACAGATTTAAAAAGCAAAGTTAACATTAAATTGAAGGTATTAAAATTTTTAAAAAGATTAAATTGTACATAGTATAACATAACAATCAGCATACAGAGCTTTTTTTCCTCTCTCTTTTTTTTTAAGATTCCAGTGTGATAGGCATACAGTGTTTATATTAGTTCTAGGTCCACAATACAGTGTTTCAGCAATTCTAAACATTACTCAGTGTTCTTAACACTGTTCCCGTGTCTCACCCATCCCCCACCCACCTCCCCTCTGGTACCTACCAGTTTGCTCTCTGTAATTAAGAGTCTAGGTGTTTGTTTGTTTGTCTCTTTTTTTTCTTTGCTCATTTGCTTTGTTCCTTAAATTCTACATATGAGTGAAATCATATGGCATTTGTCTATCTCTAACTTATTTTACTTAACATTATACCCTGCAGATCCATCCGTGTTGTTGCAAATGGCAAGATTTCATTCTTTTTTTATGGCTGAGTAATATTTCATTGTGTATAAGCAAACTGGTGCAGTCACTATAGAAAACAGTATAGTGGTTCCTCAAAAAATTAAAAATAGAATTACCATATGATCCAGCAATTCCACTACTGGGTGTTTACCCAAATAATGTGAAAGCACAAATTCAAAGAGATATAGATACCCATGTGTTCATCACAGCATTATTTGCAATAGCCAATTATGGAAGCAGCCCAAGTGCCCACTGATACATGAATGTAAAAAGGAGATATGAAATGTATATGTATATGTGCATATAGATAGATAGATATGCATATCTATCTATATATATATATATATGCTTTTTTGAGCATTGTAATACTCAGAAAAATCCTCAAATTTATTTCACTATTAGAGTTTCAAAAGTGTTTGCTCTGAGCAAAACACGAAAACGTATGTTTGTGAAATAAAAAATAGATCTGTCAGTCAAAATTTGAAAAAATTATTAGTTATTCCCACCTTAATCCAATTTTTCCAGCTTTTTAAATTATTTTTATGTCCAGACATAACTGTCCTGTGCTTTCTGGAGAAGAGATATTAGATTAGGATTTAGGAGCTCTGAGCTAGTGTTCTAATATTTCACCAATTCTGATTAATTTTAGGCAGGTGAACATTTCTCTTCCAAATCTTACAAATCGGGCTAACTTATTTCTGAGCTACTTTTCAACTGTGTTTCTTGGATACATCTAGGAAAAATCTCTTTGCGTGTGTGTGTGTGTGAGCACTTCCTGTTCCCGATCACACTTTTTTTTTGAGAGAGGGAGAGAGAGGCAGTGCAGATGGGAAGGGGCAGCAAACGAGAGAGAAAGAGAATCTTAAGCAGGCTCCATGGCCAGAGTGGACCTGGGTGAGAGGTCAATCTCAAGACCCTGAGATCATGACCTGAGCCAAAATCAAGAGCTGGATGCTTAACCCAGCTGCCCTATGACCACACATATTTAATGCTATTTGACAAATTTACTCCATTTACAATGCAATATTTTCTATTCATTTGTTAATATATATTTGTCGAGTTTGTCTAAGAGGTGCATTTCATACATTATAGTGTGTATAGTGCAGAATGTAGGTAAGTATATGTGAAAAGTCCCAATAAAAATTGAGTGAAAGAGATAGGAATCTTGATCCTTTGTATCTTTCCTATCTTGACTGTTGCCAATGCTGATCTCACCCAGTCTCACCCACATCTTTAAATATCATCTACATTCTGATGATTCTTAAATTTACATTACAAAGACTTCTGTTTTGAAGTCTAAACTCAAATATCTCTACTCAAAAAGACATTTAAAATTAACAGGACTTAAACTGAACTTCTCATTTCCCCACCAAACCTGCTACATTTTCAGTCTTCCCACCTTTGACAATCATATTCTTTAAGTATCTCTAACCAAAAACATGATTTTTCCCTCTCTTGTTTTCTTCATACATCCATATCAGACATTTCAAGGAATATCACTAGTTCTAATTTACAAATAGTACATAAAGACAACCACTTCTTACAACCTTGCTACCATGCTAGTGTACCAGGATATCTCACCATTGGACTGATAAGATGTACTCATTCCTTAGTTCCTTTCTTCTATCCTTGCCTCATTAGAACCTATTCTCAATACTGCAGACACAGTCTATAAAACCCAGATCGCATCTTGTCATTCTGCCTAAAACTATTCGATGACGTTTCCTCTTACTCAGATTTAGAACCCAAGTATTTATATTGATCTGGAAGGACCTAACATGATTTTCATTTTTTGTGTATTGCTTAGGAAATGTTTTCTCACCTAACACTTATTTTGGTTATTTATTTTGTTTTTGTTTTATTATTATATCTGGAGTTTATTTTTACGCAATTCTGCAAGGTACAGAACTAATTTTCTTTTCTCTCATAGAATTAGCCAATTTTCCCAACATTACTGATTAAATATTATATCCTGTCTCACTGAGTACTCAAGTAAACTCTACTGCATACCAAGTATTTATATAAACATGGGTCTTTGCCGTCCTTCATTTGTCTCTTTCCTCCTTTACCATTATTACCAGTTTAAAATCACTTTAGCCACAAAATATGTAAGATCTTTTAGGAAGCATCTTCCTTACTCAGCTTTGCTGGAGTTTTCTATACTTCTTAGACATTTCAGAACATGTCTATTCAATTTCTCAAAAAAAAAAATGTTACTTAGATTTTGATGGAAATTGCAGTGAATTTAGAGATCAGATTAGTAAGAATTTCAATACTTTATTTATTTAATTTTAGAGATTTTGTTTATTTATTTGACAGAGAGAGAGAGTACAAGCAAGGGGTGGAGCAGGCAGAGGGGGAGGGAGAAGCAGACTCCCCACTGAGCAGGGAGCCCAATGTGGGACTCTATCCCAAGACCCTGAGATCATGACCTGAGTTAAAAGCAGCTGCTTAACCAACTGAGCCACTCAGGTGCCCAAGAATTTCAATATTTTAAATGCCATTTTACTTTAGCCAAGAATATAAGGGAGATTTTTCTAGAATGTTATTTTTTATATGCAGTTTGTATATGATGATTATGATGCTATTATGAAAACCATTGTAGAGGTTTCCCATTCTTACTTTCCTATAGCGGCATTTATAAATTAGGGATTTTATGGTCTTAACACAGCATTGTGATTATAGATAATATTGTGTGATAGACTTCAAAGTTGCTAAGTGACTAGATCTTAAATTTTCTCACCATAGAAAAAGAAATCATAATTATGTGACACAATGGAGGTGTTAGTTAACAGCATGATTGTGGGAAGCCGCGGAGTGTGTTGAGGTATGGACCAAACCAAGCCCTGCCTTGCGTCTCCTTGACATCTAAAGGTTAAACGCCTCAGGATGGAAAAGTTGAGTAATGCTGAGAAAGGGTTTGAGCTATGTGTTCCACACCCGCCTACACGACTCCTGCTTTAGCTTATCAGGAACAGTATTTTACAGACCCTGGTCATCAATCTATGACAGGACCTCGTTGTTCCTGCACGGGCCATAAACCACATCTGGTACTGTCTTCTATCTCTTAGCAATAGTAACCTGCCTTTAAGCAGCTGCCATATGGCATCAGGATGTCTGCACGTAGTCCCCTGATGTGTAGCAATGGGAACCCTTGAAACTGTTTTACTACCGATACAGGTGGTCACTTTCTTTGTTCTGTTAGATATATATAGTGCTGCATGGTTCTGAATAAAGTTGACACTGCTTAGACATCATCCTCTGTGTCCCTCCTGTCCTCATCTCTTAGTGTCTTATCATCGTTTCGCCATCCTCTTACCCTCTCGACCCTGGTCGTGTTGTCGCTCTGGCAGCGCCACATGATGATAATTGTTTTGCAATATACAAATAATCAAGTTAACATTTTGTGCATCTTAAACTTCCACAGTATTATACATCAGTTATATCTCAATAAAATTAGAAAAAAAAATTGGTTACTTTTCCTTTCTCCATTGTTTATGGGAGTTACTATATTTGCATCTGCTTTATGAAAGATCCAACCAAAAAAATAATACATTAACATAAATTCTAATGGCAATTTCCATTTTTAATATACCCTCAATAATTTTGTGTATATGAGAATTATATTTTTCATGGGCATATGACAAATGTGTTTAAGACAGTACTTACCTCTGTATAAAAATTCTTTTTTTTTAATATATTTATTTATTTATTTATTAGAGAGAGAGAGAGCACGAGCTCAGGCAGACAGAGTGTCAGGCAGAGTCAGAGGGAGAAGCAGGCTCCCTGCCGAGCAAGGAGCCCGATGTGGGACTCCATCCCAGGACGCCGGGATCATGACCTGAGCCGAAGGCAGCCGCTTAACCAACTGAGCCACCCAGACGTCCCTCTGTATAAAAATTTTTTTTTTAATTATTTATTTGTCAGAGAGAGAGAGAGAGCGAGCACAGGCAGACAGAGTGGTAGGCAGAGGCAGAGGGAGAAGCAGGCTCCCTGCCGAGCAAGGAGCCCCAATGTGGGACTTGATCCCAGGATGTTGGGATCATGACCTGAGCTGAAGGCAGCCGCTTAACCAACTGAGCCGCGTCCCTGTATAAAAATTCTTAAGAATTGATTCAAATTCTTACTTTGATGAAAAAGTCTTTGGATTTTTAATTTCTTAAATTAGCTTTATATATATATGTATATATATATATACATATATATATTTAGAAGTATAATGACTTTATCTAAGTTAGATCATAAAATTATTTATAATTGTATTATTTTAATCCCTGAATCACTCATAATTTCTTCCATTTTTAGCTCTAGCACTTGATTTTTCAAATTCTACACAATTTTTATTTTGTTAATATTATTTTATGGATTTATTGATTTGTATTTAAAAGATGCTTCCATTTACTTTTTAATATTATTTTTCATGGATGTTGTTATTTCTCTTATTGGTTATTGAAAAATCAAGCTCAAAATGTGAAAGGGGTAGAGAGAAAGAACTAGGGGGAAAAGGGAACAGAAGCCATTTTTCAATGTCACTAAGATTCTTTCTCTATTCTGATCTCTCTCTTTCTTTTTCTTGTGTCTAACATTTATCAAAGTCTCTGTTACTTTATCATATTCTGATAGTCAGTTTAATCATCCCAATATTGTAATACTCAAATATGAGATTGAGAGACTGATTTATTTGCTAGAATATTGTATAATCTAAGATTAGGATGCTAATTTTATGGTTTAAATAGTCTGGCCATCTATGTGTCAATACCCACAGGTTGAGTAAAATTAAATGACCATGATCACGTGTTTTACTAAATCTCCTTTTTGCATTACATCTGCTCTCCATGTCTTCCTAATAGAATTTTAGCTAGTCATACTGACTCCCAAAATAAATATTAGCTACACGTGGCCTTGTGTCTAAATTCTTTCTATTGAGATATGTTGAAGTTTTGTATGACAGGTTCTAGGAACTTTCTTTAATTAATTGCTCTTGTGTGTGCCTCTGCTGTTTCTGCTGTTTGTTTGTTCTTGTTGTTATTGTTCTTCCTCTCCTCCTCCTTCTTCTTCTCATCCTCTTTCTTTTTCTCCTTTTACTCCTCCTCCTCCTCTTTCTTCTTCTTCTTCTTATTCCTCCTCCTCTTCTTCCCCAATCACAATGCTTTCTGTAATGAAAATGTTACCATCTAAGATAATGAAGATGAAGGAAAGATCTTAAAATGGCAAGGTTCTGGGGCACCTGGGTGGCTCAGTGGGTAAAGACGCTGCCTTCAGCTCAGGTCATGATCCCAGGGTCCCTGGGATTGAGCTCTGCATCGGGCTCCCTGGGAGGCTGATTCCCACCCCCCCCACCTGCCTCTCTGCCTACTTGTGATCTCTGTCTGTCAAATTAATAAGTAAAATCTTTAAATAAACAAATAAATAAATAAATACATAAATAAATAGAATGGCAAGGTTCAGGAAACTGTAAATAGCTCAAGTTCCTGAGAACTATGAAAAACATAGACTTGAATTTACTTATGTAGTTTATATGAGAGAAACAAGCCTCTATCTTCTAAGCCACTCTTATTTGGGCTATCATTTACTATTGTTGAACATAATTTTAATTGATATAGCTGATATATTTTTTTAAGAAAAATACTTTCTCTTTCCCTTATCTTTCTCATCAAATCTACAAGCCATTCTACCTCCAGAATGTACCATCTCATTCTTTCTATGTTCAACACAATAATCACATAAGCCAATAATCACATATCACCTGAATCATGGCAATTATGGCCAAACAGATATCTTTCCTTCTACTGTTAGAATATTAAAGTATATTTCTTATAAGACAACCAAAGTACACTATGAAAAACAAGCCATGTCATGTTACTGACTAGTAATGAATCCTCAAATAGTTTCTAGTTGCACAAAGAACCCATAAAAATGCTAAATTATTGGATACTAATTATACTTACAATCTTCTTCCACAAATATTTTATTCATCATATAGAACCATGCTAGCATTTTTGCTACTTAAAACACCATATATTTTTTTTCTACTATAATGACCTTACTGTCACTGTTCTTTCTGTATTGTTGGGGGGAAAAATGGTACCAAACAGTTATGCATACAGGGAATATTTCTTTAAGGCTTTTGCTGTAAGAGAGAAAACAGAATTTAGCTGAGCTCAATAGCATTACAACAAAAGGCTCAGGAGTCTTTAAGAGCTGGGGCGAGAAACCAAATAGACTTTCTGCTAATTGGCTTTTTCCAAAAGCAAACTTTCTCCTATCTTTATGACAGAAGGCAGTTTTACAACTTGGAGCAAGGAATTTGTTGAAGTTAGGTTCTTAACCCTCTGACAGAAACTGGGAAATGAACGTCCTACCTTTCTTGATATTTACATTTCAAAGGGATGGCGCCTCTGTCCTTGAAAAGGGTGGAATGATCTTTTAAAAACTCATTTGCAGTGCCAGCTAGGTAGCTTACTTGCCAGGCTGAGGAAAGGTTGTATATAAGATTACATATGCTCTGAATCAGCTTCCAGTATATGATGCTGTTTCCCTGATAGCCATATTCATGAGTCCAGAAATCAAGAAATGGAATTAGCACTAGCACCATTCAGTATTACCCATAGTAATGTGCTAGCAAAACTTAGGCTTCTTGTTTCCACATCCTTATGCTCTGCTGGTGGAGAGATAGCAGGAAGGGATGCTTCCATCAGGAGACACAACAGTGTTTCCATGCACTAGACATTAAGACTGTCATGGCCATTTTGGTCTCTGAATCAACAGACAAAGAAGGAAGTTGCTGTGTTGTGATTGATTCTCACTGCCAAAGGGAAATTGGACTGTTACCCCCACAATGGAGAGAAAATAGAGTATTTTGAAATATAGGTGATCCCTTTGGGCATTTCGTAGTACTACCATGAGCTGTGATTAAGATCAATGGTGAACAAGTAGAATTAGTTGGCAAGACTACTAATGACTCAGGCCCTTGTGGAATGAAGGTTTGGGTTATCCCGCCAGGTGAAAAACACAATCAGTTAAAGTGGTGTTGAAAGTAAATGAAATACGGAATGGATAGTGGAAGAAGGTAGTTACAAATACCAGCTATAACCATGTGACCATTTAGAAAAAGAGAACTGCAGTCATTGTAAGAATTTCCATCTTATTTTGTTTTAAATGTTTGCATGTGCATACATGTATATGTAGCTTTTTTTTCTCTTCTCTCTTATTCCCTTGTCATTTAGCATAAGATGTATTGACTTCAGGGGCTCTTGGGTGGCTCAGCTGTATTAAACCTCTGACTCTTGATTTCTGCTTAGGTCATGATCTCAGGGTTATGAGATCAAACCCTGTGTTGGGCTCCATGCTCAGTGGGGAGACTGCTTGAGATTCTTTCCCTCCCCCTCTGCCCTTGCTCCCCTAAAATAAATAAATCAGCCTTTAAAGAAATATTTAAAATAAATAAATCAGCCTTTAAAGCCTTTATCTCACAGAATTTAAATCATGGGATTTCAAGGAAAAGAATAAACATCACTCAAGGTCTTTACCTCTTTTGGGGGGGAAGGATGTAGTATGTTTTGGCTGTCACAGGATAGCTGTATTTTATTAGGCAGAGTTTTATCTTGTTATTGACTTTATTTGGAGATTGTGTATGGAGATTGTGTATGGTTTAAGGAGATGCACGTGGGTGCCAAGTTGACAAGGGATTTGCTTGTGGTGGTTAATTGTATGTCACCTCAATGGAGACATGAGGTGCCCAGAGGTTTGGTCAAGCATTATTCTGTTCCTATGAGTTCATTGTTTATTTGACTAGTTTTTGTTTTTACATTTAGTCAGTAGACTGAATAAGGCAGTTTGTTCTCTCTAATGTGGCTGAACCATACCTGATCAATTGAAGGCCATACTAAGGTAAAATTCTTCCTGCCTGAGAGCATTCAAACTTGGACATTGCCCTTTTTCCTTGCCCTCAGACTTCAACTGAATGATTGGCTTTTTTTTTTTTTTTTGCCAGTCCTCAGCTCTTAATTCCAGGTTGGAACTCAGCCACCAGCTATCCTAGGTCCAGCTTGCTGATTCATCCTACCGATCTTGGGACTTGCCATTCTTTATAATCTTGTAAGCCAAATTCTTCCTTCCTTCCATTCCTTTCCTTTTCTTTCTTTCTTTCTTTCTTTTTCTTAAAGAAACTATTCATATAATTGAGTAAGAGAGGGAGAGAGAGCATAAGCAGGGGGAGGAGCAGAGGAAAAGGGACAAATAGACTCTGCTAAGTGTGGAGCCTGACATGAGGCACAATCCCATAACCCTGAGATCATGACCTAAGCTGAAACCAAGAATCGGATGTGTAACCAACTGAGCCACAGAGTTACACACACTTTTTTTCTTCTTTTTTAAATAGGCTACACTCCCAACGTGGGGCTTGAACTTAATGACCCTGAGATCGAGAGTTGCACGCTCTCCTGGCAGAGCTAACCAGGCACTCTGTGAGCCAATTTCTAGTAATAAATTTCTTTATATATAACAAATCTCTTTATATAGATAATTTTATCATCTATAAAATAACATTAATAATTTATATGTGGGGTAGCTCTCTTATGTTAATCCCATATCTGTCCTGTAACATCAGCACTTAAAAATCTTGCCCCTGTTCAATTTTATTTCCTTTGTCTTTGCCTTATAAATTTCTCCATGTATCTGCTTTTACTCTTGTACTATGTTTCTCTAGAGAAACAGAACCAAAAGAGAAAACATTAACTTCTATGAATTTATCCTGAAGTGTACTTGGGAATTTAATTGCAATCCTGAATTTCCCTTTGGTTTACTGTCCACAATACAGCTGGGCCATTCATGGGTACAGTATAGAATCATGACTGGTTTATCTCAAAGTCAGCTTAAAATTTACTAAATCTGAGAGTTCTGTGGCTGATCATAGCTGAAGTGCATCCATAGGCAGCCTGTAGGAAAAAGCATTTTAGCTGTAGTTAATAGTACTTACAGAGAAAAAGAAAAAAAAGAAATTGTCTTGTGTCTCATAACACCATAAATAGTCCATAAATTTTGCAGCCAGAGCAAAAGTAATTATTGTGTGCTTTTCCTTCTCAGAATTATGTTCATGACTGTTCTTTTAAAATCAAACCTTACCTGGAGCACCATAGTCTAGAAGGTTGTAACAGGCTGAGTTTTGGGAGGACATACAGAGTGTGATGTTATCAGTGCCTCAAAATCAAGAATAATGACCTTTACATGATAGTTAGCTGACATTTTTATGATTGGCACTTGGTAATCCTGTCTGAAATTCAAACACCTTCTTTGGTCCTATGTATAGAAAAAGAGTATGGAGGAGGAAAAATTTTTAAAAATCTATGTAGATAGACTGATAGATAGGTAGATGATAGATAATCTCCCTTTTAGACACAGCTCTGCCACACTGCCATGTAATATAGTGTCTTGCTCTGTTTCTCATTCTTTATGCTCTTATTGGCCAGGCTACAGCAGGACACTCAACTGCATTTAATGACTTCCATTACTCCTTCTTATTTTCTAGGTTAATGACATATTGAAAGTGCTAATGGCATAAAATTTTCAAATAGCTCACACACTGTTCATGAAAAAGGCAGTATATTTTACTTTATATGCATATAATTTTCCCCCAGCAGATTAGCTGCAACGTTTTGCTGCTTTGTAATTTCTCAATTTAATTGGGAAAGTGAAAGTTAAAAAAAAAAAAAAGGAAAAAGGGAAAAAGCACAGACTCTCCCAATGTGAAGTTGTAGTTAGGAAAGTGGTCATATTCCACCAACTCTTACCCCCAGTAACTGCAAGGGGCATTATACAAGCTGGGAAAGGAAATGTGAAGAATCATAGATTTTGATCCATCTTATTTTTTACAAATCTGTGATAAATATTCCAAGTTATGAGTATGCACTAATTATAGCAAATACAAGGGCAAGAAGTGTAGGAGATTAAATTCTTAGCAGAAATCAAGTTTCTTTTATAACATAAGTTTTAGGGGTTAGTTATCCAAGTACAAATTATAGAAGAAAATGTTCAATTAAATAATAATCTAAAAATTCCCTAAATGACAATTTTACTTATTTAATGAAAACACATTCCTATGAAAAGAAATAAACTATTTCTGAGTATGCCTTTCTGAATCATATCCTGCTCCTTAGTGTCTTCCATAGTGGGGGCATTGATGTATTTGAAGTATTTTAGATTAAAAAATTCCCGAAGTAATTATAAAAAATTAAAAAGCAATATTATCTACACAGTGAAGTCTTAAGCGACAATAGGGATGACTTCTTAAGTAGACCTTCCAGAATCTAGAGCTTTATTTGTCAATTTGTTTATAGTTCAAGGTATAGCTCAGTATTAGAAGCCCATTATCTTGTTTCTTTAGCAGGGATTAGATTACACTAGCATCTTAAATCAGTTCCCTTAGAAGCGGTGCCTGAGCTGATGCTTTCTGTAAGAGTCTTGCATTGAAGACGATCTCAAGGGGCGACTGGGTGGCTCAGTCGGTTAAGCCTCTACCTTTGGCTCACATCATGATCCTAGGGTCCTGAGGTCTAGTCCCATGTCAGGCTTCCTGTTACACTGGGAGTCTGCTTCTCCCTCTTCCTCTGCCCTGCACGGTCCGCCTGCTTGTGCTCTCTCTTGCTCTCTCTGTCAAATAAATTAATTAATGAAATCTTAAAAGAAAAAAAAAAATCATCTCAGGAGGAGTGCTGAATGAAGTGACAGAAATGAAAGAAGAGGCTAAGCAAGGATGCGGTCTGTGCCAGAGATGAACTTCAGCCGGTGCCACAACCACCATGGAGCATAATTTTCACCAAGGATGTAGTCCAACCTGAAAGCCAGGCATTAGGTTTCTGCACCCCACCCTCCTATAACCTACTGGCCTTGAATCTCTGTGGCATAGTATCATTCCCTTCTACAGCCAATGAGCACAATTTTCCAAAGACGGTGTGAGACCTTGGCAGTCAAGATTTATGGAAGCTGAGGGATGAGTATACTATCCCAGGGAAAGGAAACCAACTGGCTTCAATATGTAGTCCTTATTCCAATCAGGCCAGCTAGGTTAGAAAGTGTATTCTTGACAGAATAGATCTTGACTGATCAGTCAGTTGGCTGACTGATTGATTGCCTTTGGGTAAGAAGTCCACCTTTGATATGAAGCAAATATGTGACATTTAGCATGTCTTAAAAATAATTTTGATTCCAACCCTCTAAATTGGATTTTCTCCTAGTTTTCTTAATCTCAGTAGATAACATAATCTCTGTACAGAAAACACACTTAGAAGTCATACTTTTCCCCCCTTAGTCTCCTTATTTAAGTTATCAGTTGGCAGCTCCTGGGTGGCACCGTGTTGGGCTCTGTACTCAGTGGGGAATCTGCTTGAGGATTCTCTCCCTCTGACCCTCTCCCCACTAACACTCTCTCTCTCTCTAAAATAAATAAATCTTTAAAAAAAGGAAAAAAAAATCAGTTAAACCTTGCTTAATATTGTTCATTTTATTATTCAGTTGCTGCCTGTAACCTTCCCCTATGCTAATGAGGATTCACTAATTATACTAAAATGAAAGAGGTTAAGAAACTGTTCTTGTAGGTAATGGCCTTGACAATCTTGTGTATCTCACTATAACCAGAGTTGAATATATTTGACACTGAATGAACAATTATTTAATTAACAAATATAATTTTGGAAATCTCTCAAAGATAATGCCTATATTTTATTGTTTTTATAGTGATGCTCAAAAATGTATACTAATATGACCAATCTTAAGTACATAATGACATAGGTCAAATGTTGCTCAATATTTCCTTTACTTTCTTTATACCAGGTTTTGTATCATCAGGAAAAAAAAAATATATATATATTGTAAATATTTCCTGTAGTGCTTAACTCTTGGTCTGTGATAATTTAATTATATAGATTCTGAAAGCACTTCATAGTCCTTAACTCTTCCTTCACTAATCAGGGTGTAATTTTCAACTGAAGACATCCCATAGGATTGGAAAAGATAAGCAAAGAGGAATTAATTAACAATCTATATTATTATGCTCTGAAAACAGAAAGCAGATCTTTATGTCTCTGGGGAAAGCACATTAACAATACAATTTAATTTTTGCATTGGGTCTCTAAGCAAGAAATATAATTCACACAGGGCTGTTTTCTTTTCAAAAACATATTCTAATCTTTGTACCAGGAAGTCATTCCTCATCTTAATGTCTGCATGTTTGATGCATTAACACATAGAATGTGAAGCTTAGATTTCCTGCTGATTTCCTATTATGTCACTTAGTCTTCTCAGGAGATACCTGCCTTGAAAATATAGACAAGAAAGACAAATGACAACTTCAAAGACAGATGCATGTTTGTTGTGTTTTCCACCTAAGACATATACTGGATATATTGACACTAAGCAGAGAATATAAAGCATACTCCCTTCCAAGTAGGAGCGCAAAGTGAAACAACACAATATGATGCAAGGAAAAAACTGCTTTTGAGCATTCATATTTTAATTACAAACTTACAGAGATAAAACCACCTTTTGAAATACTGTTGTGAAGCCTTAGTGTTAAAAAAAAAATAAATGAACGAATGAAATTAAGTTGCCTGAGCAGCAGGAAATTCAATTTTAGACAGAAACTGTCAGACTGATCTCATCTATCTTTCCAACAAGGATATCAATCACTGTTTTTTCCCTGCCTTCAGTATTGCTTTCCTTACTTCCAGCTGTTCATGTATAGTTAGCTGAATTTCATTGCTTCTGCCTTCTTTGTGTTTTATTCTTCAATCTTTCAAAAGCTTCCATAAGAACAGAAAAAAAAAATACTGTGTTGCCCATAATATGTGTGCAATAAAGAGATCAAGAGTTTGGGGAGAGTTAAAAGTAAAAGCATTTTAAGAAAACAAATCTAAGTCCTCCTTCAGTGGAAAATGTTGGTAAATAGGCACAATAAATTGATAATATAAATATATCATATGCTATATCGTTTGTTTACACTTTCTCTTTTATAGAGATCAATTATATTTTGGGTTCAATTTCTAAACTCAGAGGTCTTTGTTTATTTAATATTTTATTTATTTTTTTATTTACTTAAGACAGAGAGAGTGACAGAGGAATCATGAGCAGAGAGGAGGGGAAGAGACAGAAACAGACTTCCTGCTGGGCAGGGAGCCTGATGCAGGACTTGATCCCAGAACCCTGGGATCATGACCTGAGATGAAGGCACACGCTTAACTGACTGAGCCACTCAGGGGCCCATAAATTCAGAGGTTATTGCAAAATCTTTTAATGTATATAGCTTTATTTATATCTATGAAGGTATTCATATTGATATAGATATTTTCAGCTATGTATCTATACATATTTTTTAAACTCAGAGTTTAGTTTTTAAAACACAGAAATATTTTAGCCAAGAATAAACCTGGCCACTAGTGAATTTGATTATGACTCTTTCAATCAGTTCTTTTTCAGTTCCCTAAATAAAACAAGTTTATTAATGTGATCTTCTATGAAAATGTCAACACACAATCTAATTTTAATAAAACTTTTATCATAATTTGTTTTGTTTTACTAAGTCTGTGAGTACTGTGATAATAATTTCAACTCCCTGTGCTATCCCAGATCAATTTCTGTATTTCATAATAATAATGGTTGTAATTTCTACCTGGGTTTTCATGGCTTAAAATAAACCACCTTGGATTTTTAATATTCTAATATGATAGAATGACCTTTTATAAGAATAGCATGTGTATAAAATATCACATAATAAGAGATCAAAAAATGGAATAGGAGTACAAATAATTACATTGATTCATTAAGAACCTCCATTAGAATACAAAGAGTAGGGTTTAAACATGCTCCTAATAATAGTAAAAGTGTGAGCTATAGTACTTTACCTTTATATCTGAACATATAAGTGATATGACACTAAGCTTTGCAATTTTTTGAGTACACAGTATAGACAGAAGAATGTCAGTTGATTGTGTTGATTGTGTTGTCACTGACACCAGAGGAAGAGAAGAGAAAGTTTCAAGAAGTAATGCCTAAGTCAAAAGCTATAATGATGCCAACTAAGGTATTTCTAGATGTTGATCTTCATGGTTTGCTCCAAGGTCCTTCTTTCTTCTCATTCTATATTATGCTGCAATATCTCAATATCTCTTGTGGCTTCAGCCCCCAGGTTAATGTTGGTCTTCAGAACTGCTCTTTTTCTATATTGAATTGTGTAAAGTTTAAGTCTTTATGGAAGAATAAATATTGTGAAAATGTCTATGCTACCTAAAGCTATCTACACATTTAATGCAATCCCTATCAAAATCTCATCCAATTTTTTCAAATAAATGGAACAAATAATCCTAAAATTTATATGGAACCAGAAAAGACCTCGAATAGCCAAAGGAATATTGAAAAAGAAAGCCAAAGTTGGTGGCATCACAATTCCAGACTTCAAGCTCTATTACAAAGCTGTCATCATCAAGACAGTATGGTACTGACACAAAAACAGACACATAGATCAATGGAACAGAATAGAGAGCCCAGAAATAGACCTTCAACTCTATGGTCAACTAATCTTCGGCAAAGCAGGAAAGAATACCCAATGGAAAAAAGACAGCCTCTTCAACAAATGGTGTTGGGAAAGTTGGACAGCCACATGCAGAAAAATGAAATTGGACCATTTCCTTACACCACAGATGAAAATAGACTCAAAATGGATGAAGGACCTCAACGTGAGAAAGGAATCCACCAAAATCCTTGAGGAGAACACAGGCAGCAACCTCTTTGACCTCAGCCGCAGCAACTTCTTCCTAGGAACAACACCAAAGGCAAGGGAAGCAAGGGAAAAAGTGAACTATTGGGACTTCATCAAGATCAAAAGCTTTTGCATGGCAAAGGAAACAGTCAACAAAACCAAAAGACAACTGACAGAATGGGAGAAGATATTTGCAAACGACATATCAGATAAAGGGCTAGTATCCAAAATCTATAAAGAGCTTAGCAAACTCAACACCCAAAGAACAAATAATCCAATCAAGAAATGGGCAGAGGACATGAACAGACATTCCTGCAAAGAAGACATCCAGATGGCCAACAGACACATGAAAAAGTGCTCCACATCACTGGGCATCAGGGAAATACAAATCAAAACCACAATGAGATACTACCTCACACCAGTCAGAATGGCTAAAATTAGCAAGTCAGGAAATGACAGATGCTGGCGAGGATGCGGAGAAAGGGGAACCCTCCTACACTGTTGGTGGGAATGCAAGCTGGTGTAACCACTCTGGAAAACAGCATGGAGGTTCCTCAAAAAATTGAAAATAGATCTACCTTATGACCCAGCAATTGCACTACTGCGTATTTACCCTAAAGATACAAACGTAGTGATCCAAAGGGGCACGTGTACCCGAATGTTTATAGCAGCAATGTCCACAATAGCCAAGTTATGGAAAGAACCTAGATGTTCATCAACAGATGAATGGATAAAGAAGAAGTGGCATATATATACAATGGAATACTATGCAGCCATCAAAAGAAATGAAATCTTGCCATTTGCGACAACATGGATGGAACTAGAGGGTGTTATGCTTAGCAAAATAAGTCAATCAGAGAAAGACAACTATCATATGATCTCCCTAATATGAGGAAGTGGAGATGGAACGGGGGTGGGGGTTAAGAGGGTAGGAAAAGAATAAATGAAACAAGATGGGATCAGGAGGGAGACAAACCAAAAGAGACTCCTAATGTCATAAAAGAAACTGAGGGGGGTGGGGGGAGGGGTGTTGGGAGAGGGTGGTGGGGTTACATTATATGTTTAAATAAAAAGAAAAATTTAAAAAAATAAATAAAATGCAAAGACAATGAAAAAAATTTTTAAAAAGTCTTTATGGAGATAATCCCTTTACATATTCAACTATAGTGTGTGTTGACTAAAAATGTCCCACATATTTTGAGTTTATCATTTTTATTTTAAAGCTCTTTATGCTTTATAGGCTTTTTTTTTTTTACTATCATCCTTTATAAATTTCACAACTAATATCACTTCTCAGTGCTTGCAAATAAATGAAAGCATTTGGTATAGTTTTTGCCTATCTGGGTTCAGTTAACACAGCATGCACAAAACTAAAACCACATTCTAGTCTCCCACAAAATTAGTTTGTGCTTCTGTGGTTTTTACCTCATAGATTTACTTTCCATTAATTTAGATGCATAAGCCAGGAACTTTGAAGACATCCATCATTCTTCCATTACTGCAAGCCACTGTATGTTCAGGTAACTCCAATTTCTAATCAGTTTATCCTTCAGATATCTGTTGACCATGTCTACTTTTTTCCATTTTTATTGCCATATAGCAAACCATGATTTATTTTTGGGTTATTCACATTTTCTCTCTCTTATGTTCATTCATTTAGTTTTACACTGCAATTAGAATGTTTTTTTCTAAGTTGCAATTATAACTCCTTATTTCTCTTCACCTTAGCATATACTCCATGACAGAATTGTTAGTAACCTGGATCATGGTTGATCATGGTTCCTTTTACATCCACCCTTATGTCTGGCCACACCCTTCCTCAAACCCCATTTCAAGCTATAAAGAAGCTCTTCCAGATCCTTAAGTGTACCACATTGTGTATGACATCTCATTTTTTACATACACTATTTCATTTAAATAATATGTTCTTTTACTCCTCCTTCCATACCTCAAAAGAGGTATACCTTCCATACCTTCTCATTTCAGTCTCAGATTCTTCTGGAAAGCCTTCTGAATCTGGTGTTTATACTCACAAGGAACCCCGTATTTGTCATATAAAATATCCTGTATACTATCCTGTAATTTTCTGGCTGCTTATTAAGCCTCACCTTTTCCTTTAATCCATTAGATGCCAGTAGTTCTGTATATCCAACTAAGCTATATATCTGAAATACCTAACCTAAGTTAGGTATTTCACTTCACATGATCAGATCAAAATATATTATTAAAAATAAATACATGCAGGCACCTGGGTAGCTCAGTGGGTTAAGCCTCTGCCTTCAGCTCAGGTCATGATGTCAGGGTCCTGGGATCCAGCCCCTCATTGGGCTCTCTGCTCAACGGGGAGCCTGTTTCCTCCTCTCTCTCTGCCTGCCTCCCTGCCTGCTTGTGATCTCTGTCTCTCTCTGTCAAATAAATAAATGAAATCTTTGAAAAAAATGAATAAATATGTGCTAAAGAAACAAATTTCAATATATTCTAAAGAAATAGTACATATCACTTATGTATATGTGTACCTCTATGAATATGCATATCTATGAGTGGTTTGTAGTCTGAAGATAAAGAAATTGTCTCCAGCCTAAAAGTAAAAAAAGTAGTCTCTTATTTTACCACAAATTACCAAACAGCTTTCATTCTATTCACTGCAAATATTGCCTAGCAGCCACCAATTAAAAAATCACAATAAAAAAAATCAGAGTGGTCTCTAAAACAGATTTAAAACAACAGAACCTACACAATTCAGGGCTACTACTACTTGATAATCTTAAAAATGCAACTGAAAGGTTCTATTTTTGTTTTTTTCCACTTAACATATATCATTCATACTTGGAAGAGAAAAACTCCTACTTATCCACAAGAGTTAACGTTAGTGCACTGTTTTACTGTCTGTATCCTTCATTTATATCTGTACAAGTTATTTCTTTATTAATGTCCAGAAAATAAAGTAGGCAGTAAAATAACAATCTTAAAACAACATCTATAATTATATTTTGATAAGATCACATGGACATTATTTTTTCTGAAACTAAATCTTTTTTTATCTAAAATTTACTTTAAGAATAATTGAGTCTTCATATTTTTGGTTAGCCATTCAATTAAAATTAAAACTTTTATACCAGATGCCATGATGGTTTCTGAAATTTATAAGAAACTATGGTTCTTTAAAAAAAGAGAACGGGAGGAGGGAAACTACTTTGACATTGAAGATTCAAATCTCATATACATGATTGTGTTTGAGACTAATAAAAGGCGGTACATAGAAGTGTGATTTGCTACATAAACGTTAGTAATTTTTTAATTCAAAAGTGTGTAATTCTAATAATGGGAGTAAAATTTAATCTACCAATTTAGTTTACACATATAATGTTTAGGATTAGGCCTCTAAAATCATTTTAATTTTCAGACACTGCTCATTGTTCAATCAAATTTTTTCCTTACTAATAGATCTCTGATTTGGGGGATAAGGTTTGTAGCAATGTTCTCAAGGAATCTAGTCCCTCCACCAGCTACAGAGGCTAATGGGAATTAGTTTAATTCGGTCAACTAATACTTGCCAAAGCTATATATGTGGAGTCTGCTCTGATAATTCCAGAATTATCCCTCATAGATAAAAATAATGTATTGAACTCCTATGCCTCCAGAATGGTTGGTTGGTATGCAAGTAATAAATTGTGTTATTGTTTAAATCATTTACATAAGAAATTGTGTAAATAAACCTCATATTAACACCATTGAGGTTGTTATGTAGAAAGAACATTAGAATGTCAAACATATCCATCTTCTTTAAAAAAATTATTTACTTGAAATATAATTAGCATATATTATTGCGAGATGAGATTTTAAATTTATAAAAATATGTAAAGTCAATTGTCTCAATGTTTGACTACCTCGATGAAAATAAGAGAAGTTGATAATGCACTTTTATGATTTCTTTGTAAGCATAGACACATTTATGAATATTGAGATTACAGTTGTCTTTTATCAGAATAAAAACTGCAAATGTAAAACACATGTAAACTTTTTTGTAAGTTTAAGATCATTTGGAAGATTTTCTAATTGTTAATATTATTGCGTAGTTTTAAGAAGTTTAACTAGAACAGAAGAAACTGCCTCTGGGGAAAAAATAAGATTTTGTAGAAGCATTTTGAGACCATAAAAGTGAATTTTTGTATGTGGAAAAAAAAGTTCAAAGTTTTTTCCCTTCATATTCACAAATGTGTTCAATCTAAACTACAAATATTTTTTGTTTTCTTGTGGTTAGGTGAGGCTCATCATGCTATAGAATAAAACTCCATAATATAGTTTAAGTCTCTTAGAAATGAAATCAACATAGTTTAATTTTAAAATAATATATTTAACATTCCCATTAAAAATAAAAATATAATGTAAGGATAAGAGTCACTAATTACCATGACATTAATAACTGGGTAATAACTTCTAGAAATATAATTCACAGCACTTTTGGAAGTTGAGACACAGGCTAAGGAGGTGCCCAGGAATATAGTCAAGACTTTACATAGAAAAAAATTGTGATTCAATCTCCTTACTAATTATTGGTCTTCTCAGCTTTTCTATTTCTTCATGATTCGGTCTTGCTATATATGTGTTACTAGGAATTTATCCATTTCTTCCAGGTTATTCACTTTGTTGTTTTCTCTTATGAGTCCCCATGAGTTTCTATGATCCACATGCCTTCATTCTGGTTCCCAGACTGAAGGAACAGGGTTTCATGGGGCATGCTTTTCACATGGTAAGCTCAAGAGAGCTGGAAAATGTTTTTCCATGATTCAAAGCCTCAGCTAAAACTGTACAACCATATTACTTTAGTCAAACCAAGTCACATGGCTAAGCCCAAATATTCTTTATTAGGAAGAATCGCAGAGACACATAGTACAGAGAGGAAGTAAAGACTGGGGAAACAATCCATCTATCAAAGCTACTTTTTTTTTTTTTTTCTGCTTCCAAAGGAAAAGCAAGTAAGTTTATTAAAATGTTCTTATAAGCCTTAGCTCTGAGATTACTTCAGCATTGTAACGTTCCTTCACCTCACACATCAAAATTGGATATTTCTAACCTTTTTCCCTTCATAGGAGAATAATCCAAAATCTGTGACTCTTATAGAATCAGTAACAAAATTATTTAAATGGCCAACTTCACAAAGCCAATATATTCTAACTCTTTAAATAAATAACTTTGAAGTTAATATTTCTCCACAAAAATGTATCCAAATTGAACTTGGACTTTGACAAATTATATATTATCATGAGTCTTAGGAAAAGGTCCTCTAAAATATTGGATCTTAGATAGTCTCTAAATCTTCCATAATCATTCTGTCTCTTAAAGGTAGTTAGGAAAATTATGCTGAAATATTCCCATGTCCATATATAGGAACTGAAATATATATGTACGTGAATTAAAAAATAATACATATTGCTAAAAGTCTGATAATAAAATTAATTTACTACACAGGTGTAAATGTATTTCTAAGAGTATATTTCATGTCTTTCTAAAATTTCTAATTTGTATTAACTTATGCATATTATATTCAGAACAAAGTGAGAAACATGTATCAACCCACTTAGGCTAATGTGCATCGCTGATCTGAACCCAGTTTTGGTTAATGGAATTCTAGGTATATATGGAGTTTTATCATTTACCTTATAACATCTTTCCAAAAATGCTTCTATTCACTATATATCAAATATCCACAAGCATTGTTTCCTCTGGGTATAAAGCCTGTATCAGAAAACAATTTCAGAATACATTTTTAATATGTTGTATTTCTCAGAGACTTGAGTTTCAAACTAATATGTTCATAAAAGACTTATAGCCAAAGCCTAATGCATCCTTATATTACAACCAAAGGACAAGTCTTTAAGCAATTCCAGCATGCTTTATTTTCTTTAGTAAAAATTATTTTATGACTTTTCAAAGGCTGTAAAGTTTGTAGGAAATTCTGCACGAGAGAATATTAAAAGAAATATTATTACAAAAAAAAGCTTTTCGCCTCTTAGATAATATTTAGCTTCTCTGAATTAAGGTAGCATTCATCTTTGTATCAGAAATTTCCATTTTCTAAAACTACCAAAAAGGTTTAACTTTCTTAACAGTCATAACGCAAGTGATTTAGCTTAGCTGTAAGAAGATAAGTGAAGGGGAAAAAAGTGGTCAAATCTAAAATATATTTGGTGGGGACAACCTAGGGATATGTTTTAGAAAAAATAAAATTTATAAATATATAAAGAAACTCAATAAAGATAAAATTATCTACAGATTGAATTAAGCATTATATATTATCAATACTTTATTTTTTAATAAATAGATTAGTTAAAACAATCTATTTCAGATAGGAGAGACAATATAAACACAGAATCATTTACTAACAAGATTTTGAGAAAATCTTGTTCTTTGCTGTATGAAGTTAGTAAGTAACATTATTAATAAAATGAAAGAAATTGATAAAATAATATTAAACAAAAATATAAATTTAAAACTGGCTCATTAAAATATTGTAAGGCGTTTTTGACATTGTTATGGAGAAATTTTCAAAAACAATATATTCAGTCTCTGGGACTGGTGAGGTCTCTTATCACTTCATACTGTGTCCTAAGACTAGCCAGTTGATGTCCTATTGTTAATCATTCATGGATAAATAACACATTTCAAACTCTAGATCATACTATATCTACATAATTGAATATATCCTTATATATGTAAGCATACTGCATATTTCCACTTTGGTATGTCAAAGGCATTACATTTGTAATAAATACATTCACTATACATTTGTAATACACTTGTTCATAACAAAACTTCAAGTATTTCACCCTTTAGTAAAGATGTGTCTTTATCCTGTTACATAAACTAGTGACAGGTCATACTTGACACCTCTCTCTCTCTAATCCCAGTTCTATACCATAACAAATTAACTGTCAATCATCTGCATTCAAACAAAAGCCTTCTTTCCAAGAGCACCCTAAACCTCATCCCCTCCAGCTTGCACAAGGACCCAATCCATACTTATCTCTTTTCTTGCTTGTATCAGTTACTTTGTTCCTTTCTCTATCTTTATCCTCAATATGGCATATCATTTTCTTTTTTTTTTTTTTTTTAAGATTTTATTTATTTATTTGTCAGAGAGAGAGAGAGAGGGAGGGAGAGAGAGCACAGGCGGGGGGAGTGGCAGGCACCCGCGGAGCAAGGAGTCCAATTCAGGGCTCAATCCAAGAACCCTGGGATCATGACCTTCACTGCAGGCAGACACTTAACTGACTGAGCCACCCAGGCATCCCTAATTTTTTTTTTCTTTTTTAAACAAACATCAAAAAAACTTGTCATTTCCAGGTACTGCTAATTACACAAATCTTTTCACAGTAAAATTTCTTGGAGTTTACTGTTTATAAAAGGTTCAATTTCTTTTCTCCTATTATCTTTTAAGCTAATTTCCATCTGACTTTGTCCCTCCATTTCTCCGAAACTGTTTCAATCAAGACTCCCACTGTCCCCCACTTTGTTAACTCTAGTGGCCGGTTCCCAGGCTTCATCTTTCGCACCATTCAACAGCATTTGAAAGAGAAGACCATGTATCTTTCTGCTGGAAACACTCTCCTTTCCCTCACACACTTTTCAGCAAAACTGCTTGCTTTATTTTCCTCCTATTTCTTTGGCCACTTCTTTTCAGTGTCCTTGGCTGGATTCTCCTATGTCATGACTATTAATGTTCAGTCATCTTGAATTCTCTCTTCCAGATGGGGATAAATAACTCCATAAGTGACTTTATCCAGTTCCATGGCTTTATCATGAATATGCTGAAGACTTCCAAAGTTCTGTTTCCAAACTAATCTTCTCCCCTGAACTTCAGATTCATGTATTCATAGGTCTTTGTACCATCTTTATATGAATAACTAACAGGCACCTCAATCCTGTTCAAGAAAGTCTCCCTAAGTCCACAGAATATGATTATCCTCTTAAACATATGCTTTCATGCAATCATATACTTTGTTCTTTATGTATATATTATTTGTTTTTACTTTTATTTACTAGGCTATACTCCACTGAGGGACATGGGTTTATATGTTCCTTTCTTACTATATATTATAAGCACTTAAAATAATAACAGTCACATAGGTGATTATTGAAAAATGAACAAATAGATGAATTTACTGATTCCTTATTAAGAAAAATAATAAAATCCATGTCAGGTTTTAGAATAAGAACATCACAATGAAAATGAAAATTTAAGCAAATTGTCAACTGTTTAGGGTAAGTTGCAATTACATACAACATCTAATATTGGGATTTTTAATTTTGTACTGATAGATTAACATCTAGAATTAAGATTGCAGTGCATTTTAGAAAAATGTCTATCCATATGCAATTTTTATATGTGTCATTGGTAGAAAAATATATAGAAGGCAGTAAAATTATATTAAGAATAATTAAATTTAGAAACCATAGATACTTCAGATTAAATAAATTGAACCCCAGTGCCATAAAATACCTCTTAAAATCATATAAAGTACTCATGACACAGCAGAAACTAGAACTCAGATGATTTATTCCTAAGTGCAATGATTCATTAAGAGGTAAAACCTAATGGTTTGAGAAATAATCCTATGACAACATGTTGATTAAGCAAACAATAGATAGGGGTAATTTGAAAAAAAATAGAGTTGGAAAATAAAAATATAATATAACTGCACTGAAGACCTTGGCAGAGACTTTTTACTTGCCTACACAGATATCCCTTGATCTCTCCATCCTCTGAACTAATAACTCCATTCTGTAGAATGTGGCATTCTTCCAGGTAACAGACTATACTTGGCAGTCTCTCTTGCCACTAGATGCACTCTTGTGGCTGATCTGACTAATGGCATGTAAGTAAAAGTTGTTTAATAGGACTGTTAGAAATGATCTTTTTTTTTTTTAAGATTTTATTTATTTATTTTTCAGAAAGAGGGAGAGCATGAACAGAGAAAGGGAGGAGCAGAAGGAGAAGCTAGCTCCCCGCTGAGCAAGGAGTCTGATGTGGGACTCGATCCCAAGATGTTGGGATCATGACCCAAGTCAAAGGCAGTCACTTAACCAGCTGAGCCACCCCAGCGACCCTACAAATAATCTTTAAGTACATACATACATTACTCTCTCTTCTTACTTTCTTCCCTTCCTGTTTCCTCGACGCAGAGATAATGGTGTAAGTTCTAGCAATTGTCGTAGACCTCAGAATTTCTTTGACATTGAAGGGCATTTGCTGAGGAAGGCAAAGTAAAAGAATAGATGGGACTTATCAACCTTGATGACTTTGAGTCATCTTACCTGCTTTGGACTGCCTAACTTGGTAATTCTCTTAGGTAAAAACTAAACTTTCATTTTATTTAAGCCAAGAATATGGTGAGCTTCTCTTAGATGTAGTTTTAATCAATTTAGGATTTTTAAAATCATCTAAATGGTTAAGTGTACATATTTTTTATAAGAAAAATATCCCACCCTGGAGAATTAATAAAAATGACCATTTGGGGGGTATACAAAATATTTACTAGTTTTGATTTCATTTCACTTTTATTTTAGCTCATAATATTTGGGATAACTACTTATCGCTTTAGAAGAATCTTTAAAAAAAGGGTTATTTACAGTTCCATATGTGTGTTCTATCTATTTGCATCCTAAATATCTGTTAAATTCTATTGTGGCATATTTTAATAGAGTTAAAGAAGTTATGATAAAAAAGACAAGCATATACCTTACATTTCAAATGATCATTCGTTATACTAATGTTCCATGCTTAGTGTATTCCTGATTCACTCATTTTCTTTTTATACACGGACAACTTTGTTTCCTTATTCTTCAGCTTCTACTTTAGAAAGACAGCTTAATTTTCACCTTGATGAACTACCTGTGGGTGTTTATTTGTCTTATTTTAACATAATTCTACATGATCAAACAAGTGTACTCCCCTACTGTGTCTTTACATAAACAACCTAGATGATAGTAAGAATGACACACAGTGTTCCATACCAGATGGAATAAGATAAATTACTTGAATAGAAATGAGAACATTAAAAGTGAATACACATGAAAAACAGAAAACTTTATTTTTCTTCTCAATTAGCATTTGAAATACAAACCTGACTTTTGATTATTGAATATATGACATCCTATAGATAACAAAAAGCACAATACCCTTAATGTATCTGTTGCTATTGCTATTACAGGAAAGAAAAAGCAATTTCATTTTAGTTACTTTGTCCCATTTCTTATCCTAAAGAGGTATAATCACTAGTTCAGTTAACCAAGAAAATAATAACAGGTGTGTTTACATCCATGCTATAAACATGTACACATACAATTTATTACCATTAATCCACTAAACTTTTAAATTAATTTTCCACCTATACTTCAGTGATTATTGTTAAGTCCATTCAGGTTTTGGAGTAGTAGAGAGTTAGAGATAAGTAGTTGGTGTCACTTTTAAAACTTGAATGCAGTTTGAGAAGAATGGTGTGAGAGGAAAAAGGAGGTGGATATGAAGTCAAACCCCTGAAGAAATGTCAAAGACTTCACTCTTCACCTTTCATTCAGTAAATCATCTTTGAGTTCCTACAGTACACCAAATATCATTCTAGAATCTGGAGAAATCAGTGAACAAGACAAAACACTATTGTTAAGCCACTTGTACAATGACTGTCCATGTGAATCAATACTAAGATTGAACACAAGATTATGGGGGGGCAAACACTATGTATTATAAGATAGAGGACCATGGACCAGAGAGCAGCCATTACAAATGAGACGGGAAGAAGGTCAAAGGTTCAACAAGAACACAAAGATAGTGGGATAAGTAAACAACAGGGGGGTACATCAAAGAATTTATGGGATTCTTACAAGCATAAAGAACAGTGATCACACTGAATTTAATACAAATTAAAAGGTCAAGGTGTATCAGCTGAATCTGTTTACAATTACAGTACGTTTACTAGAATGCATTTAAAGATAATAATATAATATTGGAACACTTTTATATAGAACAGGCTATTGATGCTCTCATATTAGAAACAATTTCTAATTCTCAGAAAGAGAAAAGGGTGATTCACATATTTTTTCAATAAACTCTACAAATGATGTTTACAGATTTTGAAAATCTACATATATGTTTTTTATGATGTCATGTGACTTTAATACATATTGATGGCAAGTTTTGAGATTGCCAGAAATATGAGAGTTGAACTCAATATCAACTGTAAAAATACTAATACAAATAACTAATATTGATTTAGTGCTTACAATATGCCAGGATCTAATCTAAGTTAAGTGTCTTCTAAATTTTTAGTTCATCCAGTTCTCACCATATTCTTACATAGTGATTATCATAATTATCCTCATTTACAGATAAAAACAGGTTTAATGAAATTAAGTAATCTCTCTAAGGTTACATTACCTAAGTGTGGGAGGCCTTTGTTAAAACAGTGGGCTGGGGGGCACCTGGGTGGCTCAGATGGTTAAGTGTCTGCCTTCGGCTCAGGTCATGATCTCCAGGTCCTGGGATCGAGTCCCACAACAGGCTCCCAGCTCAGTGGGGAGTCTGCTTCTCCCTCTGCCTCTCCGTCTGCCCATCTTGTGCCCTCTTTCAAATGAATAAATAAAATATTTAAAAACAATTAAAATAAAATAAAAAAAAACAGTGGGCTGGATGAACCATGTCTATGATAGCTATTTACCACCATTCCAGGTGATAGAGATAGATAGAAAGGGTTGAATTATTCTGAGATAGGAGGTTTATTCTGAGATGATGGAAAATTGGCCAGTGCAACCAAATGGCCCTAATAATTTTATAATGTTTGTCCTATCAATTTAATTCAAATTATTATCTGTATAATATTCCTATACTCACAACATGCCTGTATCAACCTTGTTGAAAATAGAGTGGAATATTGGGATAATCTAAACAGAATACACAAGATATATAGAAAATAAACTTTTCAGGGCCTTGGAGAATACGGCCCTGATATTCGGGCCATGATATATGGCCATGATAAGACATGATATTATAACTTCGACACTACTGATATTATAGAAAAAATACTGAGACACGCCAAAAAACCAACTGTAAATGACAGTCTGGATACTAAAATGATGTTAAGAAGAAAACATCTGAAAGAGACATTTTACATATTTGTTGCAATTTAAATCCCATAAAAGCACATATGCTGAATCCATGTATTACTTTGTAATTGAACTACTTCTTACATTATCAACTGTTGATAACATGTTCTAGGGTGAGCAGCAGGGCTTATTATTATATTTAAAATAATTTAAGCATGGTTCATAGTTTCCCCTTCACAATTGGGTAATATGATATAATGTCATTTTTTTATATAAAATAAGTTACATTTAGGGGTGCCTAGCTGGCTCAGTGAAGAGCGTGCAACTCTTGATCTCGAGGTCAATGAATTGGGGTTAGTCAAGCTCCATATTGGGTATAGTGTTTACTTACATAAGTAAATAAGCTTTAAAAAATGTTACATTTATTTGGGAAATATTGTTATTCAGAGTTGAAACTCTGTTGCAAATGAACTAGAACTACATATTATATTTATAATACTTTTCTCTTTAGGACAGAAGAAATTAAAAAAAAAATAGAAAAGGATAAAGAAAAAAATTTGAATCAATGATAAAACCACTACCCAAACAAAATCTCTTTTGATACTGGTGTTCTCTCTCTCTCTCTAAATATATATATATATACATATATATATGTATATATATATTCTCACATATCTATATATCACATTATCTATTGTATGTATGTGTATATATGTAATATGTGTATATATGTATCTATGTATCACATTAACTATCTATTCATCTATTTGTGTGCTTTATATTCACTTTAAATTTAAGTCTAAAATCTGGAGATAGGGGCACCTGGGTGGCTCAGTGGGTTAAAGCTTCTGCCTTCGGCTCAGGTCATGATCCCAGGGTTCTGGGATCAAGCCCTGCATCAGGCTCTCTGCTCAGCAGGGAGCCTGCTTCCCTTCCTTTCTCTCTGCCTGCTTGTGATCTCTGTCTGTCAAATAAATAAATAAATAAATAATCTTTAAAAAAATTAAAAAAATAAAATCTGGAGATATCTTTCAATGGTTACAAGAATTAGTTTAATGAGAAAAGATAGGTATTTTAGCTTGAGTTTCTCCAGGAATCTTGAATATTTGTCAATCTTCAATAATTCTGAGTAATTACTTAGAAGTTATATCAGCGTGAGTGGCACATTTATTGAATGTTTATTTTAAAGGTTTCAATTATTTTCTTTCAATTTTCTTAGTCATAGGCTTTTTTTTGTGTGTGTGTGTGTGTGTGTCAGTGTTTCTCAGTGAACAAAATGTGTGAATTTTGTGTGACACTGTCAGAGTCATTTAACACCAAGGCTTCTTACAATATTTGCAAAGTATCAAGTTCCCACAAGATATAAAATCTGAGATTGGTGTTAATTGCCCACATTCCAGTAATCCTCAAGTCATGAGATTAATGTCACTATATTAAAAGACCATAAAAATGGCATGCAATGTTCAGGCAGACAGGACATTGTTTGTCCCTAAACTGCAAAACTTTTTATTAGAAAGATTTTAAGTATCTCTACATACATTCATATGAATTATTTTAATGTGATTTATTCCTGCAGGTATTACTTTGCTGATAAAAAGCTAAATTTTGAAGAAAAATTATTTGGCAAAACATATTACAGAACTATTGCTTTATATTAAATCTGATAGCATACTTAATTTATATTTATATCATGTATACATTCAATTGACACATCCCTGCAGAAGTCTAATTTCGAGGATTTTTTGTTTTTCCATATTTTTAAAAATATGGTGTGCTAATTTTTTATATGCTTTCATTCATCTATATTTCCTCTTCCTGTCTTTACCCACAAAGAGATGCCATAATAATTAAGTAGTTAGTTCAGAATGTATAAACAGACTGCTGTTATTTTTGATGGAGAAGAAAAATTACCCATCAGTTCATATTTCTAAAGCTATGCTTTGTTCTTTCTGAATCATTTTAAATATCCCATCCTTGCATTCTTCTACAGTTGTGCTACAAAAGCTCCACCCTCTCTGTGTTCAAGATATGAAACTATTTCATTTCATTCTTTTTCTTTTTTTTTGAGACTGTTTCATTTCTTTTACAATGTCTTATACTTACTGTTTGCTTTTTTTTAAGCATTTTTTTATTCTGCCAAAAGAAGTGTTTTCTAATAAATGTTTGCCAAACTTAAGAAATGGTGAAAGCATTAGAACTTTTACTGAATTTGTTTTTCAGTTTGGTAGAGAGGTGCTGGCAATAAGTAATTGCCAGAATATCCTTTGAAATTAAATGTCTTTGACTTTCTTTTTGTCTTTAGTCCCATCTGAGTACCTTGAAAGTAAACACCTGTTGTTCTTTGGAATGGTTTTGTTTTTTAACTGCAAAACTTACTTGAAACATTTAATTATTCCCCATAGAAACAAAAGATTGTGTTTATAAGTAACTACAGCTTTTTATTTGATGAACATAATGCCATTTTCACTTGCTTTTATTCATATTCATTTTTTAAATTTCTCTAAATAAAATAATGTTAGTCTTCTTTCTTCAAAATAAAAGCTACAGCTTTACTAGGTTGCCAATTGATGTTATTTCCACCTGAATGATGCTGGCTTCATTTCCAATGAGGTTGGAGCTAGAACGTTATTAGTCAGATTGGCTTCTTTCAAACAAGCCGCAGAGACAAAAGGAAAAAAAAAATCCTAGTAATTAAATCCTAGTGACCACAGATAAGCTTCTATGGTGGAATATAATAGAAGGAAAGTCCTAAGAGTCAAGAAATGAGAAAAGGAAAAAAAAACACTGTGGCAAATGCTTGATTCCTTTTCCTACTCCTTTTTCCAATGTAAAAGTTCTGGATTCAGAGTCTGGAAATATGAGTTCTAGTCTTGGCTCACTCATGTACTAATGTTTGTATATTTGATAACTTACTAAAATATTTCAGCCCTATTTTTCTTATCTGAAGAATAAACGAAATAACTATGCCTCCCCAATACAGTACTCAAAAGGGTTAAACTTGATTGTGTGAAATTAATTATATAATGGTTTGTTCTACACAAATTCAGCTAATGATTAATATAGATTTTTATGTACTGTTGTGAATATTCCCTATGCTCCCGATCCAGAGAAGATATCTATAAAATTACCTGAAATACAACAAACATTAAAATTGATTAAGAAGGCATTTCGTATGTAACCACATTCATTTTCTTAGCACTGTGTGATTCTTATGTGCCACATATAACTCTTTAAAATAATGAATTTTTCTTACTTACCTTCTGTTAATTCATTGAAAAGGAGATAAATTATTCTTTGGCTTTGTATTTTTAGTGATTATTAAATTTCCTGACATTGAATGGATTCTGAATGCCTGTCTGTTGTGTGCACAAAACATGAAGAGCTTTTCTCTAAATAAGACATAAGCGGATTTCTCATGTGTCAAAATAGTGAAGTAAATGAAACACTAGAAGATATAAATCAGATTATACCGTAGACAAAACTTCTTAGTACTCAAATTTATGCAAGTATTCTAAACATTACAGGTTCACTAAAGAACTCTATTATGACCTAAATCCCAATGTTTCTCAATAGAAACACAATATTCCAGTACAAAATGTTACCTAATCAACTACCCAGTAACAATTGTATAATTTTTCTGTGGCAGAACACACCTGATATGTTAAAGTAGTGAAAAGAAGCTAGTAATGAGACATACTTAAATTTTTATTAGTAACAAAGAAAATATCAACATATATGACACCAAAACAGAATAGAACTGAAAATATTTTACACAGAAATGAAAGGTGTAAAATGTGGACATAATTATACACAAAAATATTAAGTGTAGCCCAAATAAGGTCCCTCAAGTGTCATCTAGGTAACAGAAATGCAACTAATAAGACACAGGTGTTTGCGAGCAATCTGGCACAGAAGTCTAGAGGAAGGAGAGGGCATATGCACTAGGTAAAAGGCATTTGTTAGCAGCTGAACAATGGAAGAACACAGTCTTAGGAATTCGGGGGACTATTAGGGTGACTGAGAGGCTATCTATCCTCAGGAAAAGAGAACCTGAGAGAGGCAAGAAGGAACATGCAGACACTTCAATAAGTCAGTTTTAGACCATATTTTATTTCAAAGTGTAGAGAGGGAAAGTTCCTTCTACAATGCAATTAGGCAACTCTAAATTTTTACCTGTATAGAAATGGTATCATTGGATTTTAATGATATCGGAATGATGGTGATAGTTTCCTGAGCATATAGACTAGCAAGAACATGCAAGATACATTAAAATGGAATCTTGGGAATCACATATAGGAGTATAACAAAAAGCACAAATAAAACCACATAGAAAGTACAATCAGGATGCCTGGATGGGTCAGTCAGTTAAACATCCGCCTTCAGTCAGGTCATGATCTCAGGGTCCTGGGATTCAGTTCTGCATCAGGCTCCCTGCTCAGGGGGGAGTCTGCTTCACCCTCTGCCTGCTACTTCTCCTGTTTGTGTGTGTTCTCTCTCTCTCTCTCTCTCTCTCTCTGTGTTAAATAAACATGAATTCATAAAAGAAAAAAAAAGTACGATCAAATTCTTAAAAGAAATCATAGGAAGTATGCAGCATCACCGAAGCCAAGGGAGAAGTTTGAAGACTAATCAGGGAGCCACATTTGTCAGGCTTAAGTTAGATATAGATAGCACAGGGGATGTTGAATATGGCAATAAGTTAGGAGAGTAGTGGATAATGTAATAAAATGGGGAGTGAAGAAGTGCAAGTGTGGATGGAGTCCTTAAAATTGTTTTATACGGTTAGTAGGGCAACTGAGACCATTATTTGAGGTAAAGCCAGGGTGAAGGAAAGTTTCACCACACAAATGATTAAATATGATCGCATGCAAAGGAAATAAGTTGAAAATGAAAAATTGAAGGCACAGAGAGGAATAAGCAAGAGTATATGTGATCAAAAGCTAAAGTGGTTAAGTACTAAATACAGCAGTTTGGAATTGGAAGAAAGAACAAAGCACAAACTAATGTAGCAAAAAAAAAAAAATCTCTGGAGCTGTGCTTTATTTCAAGTTGTATTAACTTTGTAACCTTAGGCAAAGCATTTCATATCTTGGGATCTATTTCCTTATTGGCAAGATATAGGTGATAAGCAGGTAAGACTCACCTACATAGTACTGTGTGAAAATACAAGGGAGAATAAAAATGCTTCATCAGTTAATAAATGTACAAGGATGGTTGATGTTACTATTTCTCTGAAATAAGACTTTGGAAACATAATGAGGAAAGCAGCAAAAATGTTCCATGATTCTTACTGTGTAATGATTTAATGAGCCTGGGTTAGTTAATAGGTTAAATTTGCATAGAGCACATTTTTTTTTATTATTACTTGCACAACTTACTGATAGTTAGCATACTACATAATATCCCATTAAAACACTTCTCAGTTGAGATATTTAATTTAAATTACATCTAAAGATGCATTCTTCCCAACTCTAAAACAAATTTACCATGAATGTACCCCAAGTTATGAAATAAAGGACTCTTTTAATTGGTCTTATACATTCATATAATTTGAACAGTACGTAAGTAGCAATAAAAGTTGCAATAGCCCTTAGGACTTACACATGACAAGCGGCCTGTGGTAAGCAATAAAGATGCAAGGATAACAATATGAATCAGTTTTCTAAGGATGCTATTCACAGTGAGAGAGCAATAGCATAGAACATATTTTTATTTGTACATGTAAAAATAGTTCCCGATAATAAAAATGTCATCATACGGTATTGCAGAGAATACTTCAACCTACTGCTCCTAGAAGAATTCATAACAATCTAACTAGCAGTTTTCATTCTCTGTAGATTTCAAAATGCAAATTGATTTGTTGTTTTTTTTTCCTGGTTTAGAGAAAGAGAATGTGTCCCTGCTGCCCCATGAGATTCTTTAGATTTCCCCGACTGAAGGTAAACTACTTATTAGAACTTAGGAGTAAGTGCCCCTGGAGTCATACTTAAATCATAAAAGTTGTCTAGAATCCATCAACTAATTTTTAGAATCATGTGGAATTTAAAATTGATTAAATATTTTAAAAAATATATATTTTAAATCAACCCAGAGATTCATTATGCTTTAATTCTTATTTTTAATGGAAAATAAAAAAGTAAAGTTGTATCATAAACCCTTTATTTAAAAGTGCTTATATTAAAATTATACTAACTGTTGAAGGTAATTTATCATATAATATTTAAGATATGGGTAGAAAATGTTTTATAGATGCAGAAAGGCAATGAAAACTATTTTTTTTTTTAATCACAAACTGGAGAGCTCTTAGCCAAAATGATACTGTTTAACAAATACTCATAGTAGTCCCTTCTTTTCTGTGGCGGGATACATTGTATGATCTTTGGCAGATGCCTGAAATCTCACAGTTCTGAACCTTTTATCTACTATGTTTTCTCATACATAAATACCTATGACAAAATTTTATTTGTAAATTAGGTAAAATAAGAGATTAACTATAATAAATAATAAAATGAAATTAAATTAATTATAGCAATATGTAGTAAAAGTTATTTGAATATGGCCCCTCTGTCTCTCTCTCAGAATATCTTATTGTAATCTACTCACTCTCTTCTTGTGATGATGTGAGGTGGTAAAATGTCTTTGTGATGAGATGAGGTTAGGTGAATGACATAGACACTGTGCTATTACATTCAGCTATTACTGAGCTTCTGACAATAAGTAGGAAGGAGGATCATCTACTTCCTCGACCATGGTTGAACACAAAAAACTGAAACCACAGAAAGTGAAACTTTGGATAAGGAGGGATCACTGTATGGTGTACAGTCAACACATCATACAGGGATGCTGCAAATACAGTGATATAAACATGACTTCTTCCCCATGGAAGGGAATTGTAAAATAATATTGCAATAAAATGTGATAAGTTCTATAATATGTGCAGTGTGGTTGTGGAAATAAATACAGTGCCTGAACATAGATGAACAGGGAGTATTTAGGTATGGGCAGATATCCAAAAGATTTCTGTTGAGGAAACGCTTTTGCTGTACTAGACATTTTTTCAGGACTTGGCCAGAGTTTATACGTAAAGAAGGAAGGCATGAGCATGATGAGGGAACCACAGGTAGTTAAGTGTAGTTTGCCTGAAGATAGAGATGACAGGCATGACCGTGAAGTCAAAGCATGAATCCCTTCCATAACAGGCTAAGAACCTCGAGATTTCTTTCTACATTGTAAGTGGTAAGAAGTCCGTTTTAATAGTAAGGGTAATTTTAAGACAGTCATCTTGGAGAGAGTATTCTGACCACAGTACTGATGGAAGCAGAGAAGAGGAGGCCAGAAGAAGGGGAGGGAAATTGCATGTGGAGAAATATGAAGATGAGGAAACTCAGTATGAAAGTGGTTTTCTTTAGTTATTCATTTGATGTGATAGACAAAGTATAGAATAATATATGTGCACTCTCCAGTTTTAGACATGGGCACCTGGATGCTTATTGTGAAAAATCAAAAAAAAAAAAAGGGCAAAGAAAAGCAAATGCCTTTATGGAAAAAAAGATGGACTACATAATGAGTGGCTTCAGTTATATTAAAATTAAGGCATTATCTGGCAAAAATTAACAACTCAGGAAACAACAAATATTGGCCAGGATGTGGAGAAGGGGGAACCCTCTTACACTGTTGGTAGGAATGTAAGCTGGAACAGCCACTCTGGAAAACAGTATGGAGGTTTCTCAAGGTGTTAAAAATAGAACTATCCTACGACCCAGCAATTGCACCCAGGCATTTATCCTAAAGATACAGAGTTAGTGATAAAGAAAGGGGCACATGCACCCCAAAGAGTCATAGCAGTAATGTCTACAATAGCCAAACTGTGGAAGGAGCTGAGATGTCCTTCAACAGATGAATGGATAAAGATTTGGTCCATATATACAATGGAATATTACTCAACCATCAGGATGGATGAATACCCACCATTTGAATCTACATGGATGGAACTGGAGGGGATTATGCTAAGTGACATAAGTCAAGCAGAGAAAGAATTATCAGATGGTTTCACTTATATGTGGAACATAAGGAATAGCATGGAGGACCACAGTGGGATGGGGAGAAGGAATTGAATGAGAAGAAATCAGAGAGAGAGACAAACCATGAGAGACTCTGGACTCTGGGAAACAAACTGAGGGTTGCTGGAGGGGAGGGGATTGGAAGTATGGGGTAACTAGATGTTGGATATTAAGGAGGCATGCATTGTGATGAGCCCTGGATGTTATACACAACAAATGAATCATTGAACACTACATCAAAGACTAATGATGTACTGTATGTTGGCTAACTGAACATAATAAAAAAAAAAAGAGAGAAAAATTCAGGCATTGTCAAGAAATTAAAGATTTTGATAACCCTCCGGTCCTTGAATAGCCATAAATTCTAAGTATGGTAAAGATTCTCAGGGTTGTGCAGCCTGGCGGCGGGGGATTCAGGACGATTGGTATAGGAATATCAAGTGAATGTTTAGTGTTAGTTGAATCAAGAAGTTTTAATACTGGAACACAGGAAATAGAAATTGGTATGGAGTCTTTGGAATGGCATTATTACACAAGTGAAGACAAACCTAGTTGCACTTCTACCTGGAAAATTGTTAAAGAAAACTATTAGGGCAGAGTCAGCTAGTTGTCTTCCCCGCAATATCTGGCCACCTCTTCTTTATAATAATAAACATTTTAGTTGAGTACATGACCATCTAGGCAAAACAAATTTCCCAAGCTACCACATAGCCAGATGCGGCCTTGCAGCTAGGTCCCCAGCAATGGAATACAAGCAGAAGCGATGTATGCACTTTCCACGTCATGCGGACTAGAATGTGGACTTTGAAGTGGGAGTTGAAGGGGTAATTTTAAATATAAGAGCCAGGTTGCCATTTGATGATGACAAAAGCAGTCACATAGAGCTCTGGTCCTTGACAACATAAACGACAACCATAAACTGCTGACCCTCAGTAAATGAAAGTGAAATGCACCTTTACTTTGACTAAGACGTTGTTATTTTGTCTTGTTATCGCAACAGGTGTAAGAACATGTTCTGAGGACATTCTACATATGCATAACAAAGGTGCTGATGAGTGATAGTTATATGGAAATTTTTAAAAATAAACTATGAAGAACATATTGAATTAGCTTTTAGCAACCAATTATCCAATTGCTATGCTTTTAATGGTGAAAGTAAACAAAGCTAGGATACTTAGCAAAGTATCCTAGGATACTTAGTTTGGGTATGTGCACAAATCACGGAAAGTTTCTGTTATTTGAACCAAGACTAAAACAGTGTGCCAAGAGACAATACCATCCTACTCATATCTTATAACATCTAATCCTATATATTTAATCCTATATTATTTAATTATCCTCATGCTTTTGTGTATTCTAAGGATAAGGAAAATTAATAAATATTAAATTGCCAATTGGTAATATCATATAGTAGGTAATCTTTATAATTAAAAATGAAAAAGAAATATGATTATATCAGACCCAGGAAGTGACCTATACTAGTTAAGATCCTTGTCTAAGCATTATACACATTTAAAAGTTATAATTCACACAAATTACCTTATTTATACTTTAAAATTAATATTTGAGGTAGGAGGGTACCACTTTAAATATGAGCAAATGGAAGCTCCAAAAGTTTAAGTTATATACTGTGAGTGATGTCTGGGTTATTTAATTCCAATATCTAATCCTATCCTCACTGAGTTATTCTCCCTCCCATTTGCAAATCCAATATATGTTGATCATTTACAACATACCAGTAACTGTGCTGTGCTCTTTACATATCTTAACTCTCAAAATTCTCTTTGATTTGCAGGTGAAAAATGGATTCTGTGAGGTGTGAGATTACCCATTTTATATTTTAAAAAATCTTGACTTAAATCCTAGTTAGAAATGAAACTTTGTGCTTTTAACCACTATTCTCTATTGTTTATATATTTGTTTGTGAATATAAATTTACCAAATCCAAAGAATGCTTGTTTCATAATGTCATATTCATGGTTATTAGCTATTAAGTATTAATTAGTTAAATGATCAGGGGAAGCCTCATTCATTATGGAAAATCAAGGCTGGATAATTAGAGAGTGCTCTGGGATATGCAATAATATGATGGCTGTCTGAGTGCCAGCACAAAGATTAGGTATTTATAGAGGTTGAGAGGGCCAAGCCTATTCCCTTATCTTGAAAATAATCTCCCTTTGCAGTTTTCCCATGCTAAGTAAAAGCTCCAATTTTAATCTGTTGAAACAAGGCAATGGTAATTCGTGTTATTGAAATGTTATCTGAAGAATATGGTACATTACAATATTTTTAGGCATTACAATTTTTCTCAATTTATTTGAGGTGTTTTTGTTGTTTTTTTATTTTTGTTTTTGTTTTTGTTTTGCCTAGGTGAATCCTAAGCAAATAGACTATAATGATATGAGTTGTATATTGTCTAACGATAAAATGAAGACTCTAGAAGGGTCTAGTGTCATTTAAAAAAATGTTTATTGCCCTAGTTTCTCTGATGCACATATAACCCAAAGCAGTGCCTTGTTCAGATTTGAGTTGACTGGTTTTTATTTATTTAACTGAAACTATTTATAGTTTCAGTGCTACTTCTATAGGTTATGCACACATGTTAATATGTATTTTTCAGTGAAAACCAATCTCTTTGTTTAAAACTGTCATCGTGGGCAAGCTCCATTTTGTGTGCATAGACACTGAT
Organism: Taxidea taxus jeffersonii; assembly: GCA_003697995.1. Taxonomy (NCBI): domain Eukaryota; kingdom Metazoa; phylum Chordata; class Mammalia; order Carnivora; family Mustelidae; genus Taxidea; species Taxidea taxus. Next base: position 63,021 of record ML107705.1, on the reverse strand, counting down.
GTCCAGGTTCAAAACCAAGGTCTTTTTAATGACTTCCCTTTTCGGAGGAAAGGTGGTTTTCTTCAACACCGCTTCCTTCATTGTGCTTTGTACATCAGTGTTTTCTGTTGCTTTTGACATTACCTATGTAGTAGCAGTATTATAGATGCAATGGCAGAAGTACATAGCCTGGACCTCTGGGGCATGTTTTTCAGTTTATAATATCCCACAGACAAGAGCATTTAAGTGTCAATTCCGGGATAGATATTCTCATAAAATGACCAGAATTCTAACTGTATGCTTTGTGCTTCTATTGGTGCTAAAAAGGCTGTGTCATATGTTTAGATTTAAAAATAGCCAGAGTACTGAAATAACCTTACACATCATCCAACTCATGTTTCTGAAAGTGTACTGTATCCTCTCGCTTGTTTCCGGAACTTTCTTGTGATTTACAGCTTCCAGATTTATTTATTTTTAAAGATCTGTCTTTTTCTTGTCCATAACTACATAGACCAATGCAAGATTACCATTAGATTTTAGTCAGCTTTGAATAGATCAGGTAATAACGCCATCTTTCATATGAACTTAATGTAGTGCTTTTAATGTTAACTATAGGAACAAGTGTAATATTAGAAGTCGAAGAGTGGAGAACTAACCAAGGCTCATTTTCTTGGCTCATTAATTTTGAAGTGCAGTTGTACTTGGTTTGTTCATAAAGATGCTTAAGTACAGCAGATGCCCTTTCAAAACCACAAGGCAGGGTTTGATTACTTTTCCTACATTTTTATCATGGAGAAAAAGTGTTATGAATATATTACACATGTTGCAAATAGCATCTTCTCTGTAGTAGACCTATGGGAACTGAGACAGAACCCTGCACATTGCACCCAGAGTTACCCCAAATTAAATCAGATACCCCAAATCAATAGATCACTATGATGAGTGAAATTTCTAAATTCTATACAAATATCGTATGTTAACAAATGAGAAAAACCAAGCACACTCCATTCGTGAATACCAAATGTGACTTAGATAATCCTGAAGAATATATGTATGTGTATAAATGCAACATGTACATAAACATGGACCAATTCATACAAGATATATTCTAATCAAACTAAGCAATTGAAGTAAAAGTATTTTAAATAAAAAAGAAGCAAAACTATTTATTTCATGGCTTACACGTGCATCTAACCAACATTATCAAGTTCTTCCACTGGGCCAACTGTGGCAATTCTGGTAGTAAAAATATTTGATGAAACTAGATGTTTGAGCTTCAGACTTTTGATACCACATTAGTTGTGGGTATGGAAGATACAGAGATAAAGGTGTACATTCTGAAGTCAACTGGAAAAGATTTTGTGGAGACAGAATAAGAAGAGAGAGTGGGCTTTGTAATGGCTACCTGTTCGTTCTCAGCCAGTGAAATATCCATAGAAATGTGAGATAATGCAGGGTTTGAATTCCCTGGTGTATGGATTTGCCTAAAGTATCATCTTTTGTTCTTTCTATGTATAAATAGATACATAAACAGTAACAGTTTTCTTTTTCTCCTGTTTTTAATACTCTAGTTCATATTTTCTTTTTTTTAAGATTTTATTTATTTATTTGAAATAGAGACAGTGAGAAAAGAAACACAAGCAGGGGGAGTGGGAGAGGGAGAAACAGGCTTCCCCCTGAACAGGGAGCCCACTACAGGGCGATCTCAGGACCCTGGGATCATGCATGACCTGAGCTGAAGGCAGACGCTTAATGACTAAGCTACCCAGGCACCCTTGTTCATGTTTTCTTAATGGTTTATTTGTCAGTCAAAATACCTGTGTTCTACTTTTTATTTAATTTCATCTCCAACGAGATTACAAATGTTTCTGAGTGTGTGAGGCTAGTATGTCTTCATTATACATACAGAGTTTTCCCTCTGTTAATCACAAGCAGGCAATCCATAGATAAAATTCTGAGTGATATAAATATTGAGTTCAATTTTTCAGAAATCCTCTGCAGTTTTATAAATGTTACGACCTATTTGGTTTTCCAATAGATAAATAAGACAGCTTACTTCATGTCACACCCATTTAGATTTATGTTACTTCAGCCTTTAAACTATGCAAATATAACTGAAAATGGCTAGTTCTATTATCTATGTCGATAGCATCACCATCCCACCGAAGGTATTAGTTAATGTACCTTTTAATATTTATTATTTTAATATAATAAAATATATTTAAATAGCATGTGAATATTCATTATGCATGATGATTTAATTCTAAAGAAAACCCCATTTATTCATTTCATGGTGCAGAGATCAAAACACATGCTCAACTTCGACTAGATTGCCTTGCAATATTAACCACATAACCTGATCAGAGATTTAAATATATACTAACACAAACTGACAATATTAATTCCAAATGCATGTGGCTTTTCTAATTAGTCGTAAACTTTACTTGAATAAGCTACTGAGGCATATAATAGAAGAAAGGAAGTAGTTCTTGGCAGGAAATAGAGTTTATTACTTTAATTTACTCAAAAAACCGTAATGCAATATGTAAATCCTGAGAGTAATATAAAAAAAATGTGGAATATTATTTTATGAGCCCTTGGTTGGTTACTTGTCAGAAGTATAGAAATATAAAACCAAAAAAATAAAGTTTTTCAGATTATTTTAACATAAATATTACTGTTTAACTAAAAATGGACTTCTAAAAGTGCTTTTGGAATTATCTTTGAGACTATTAACCCAAGGACACTTACCTTATATAAAAACGCTTAAAAATAAATTTCTTTCTGGACTGAATTATAAAATGTTAAACATGTATTTATCAAGCCTTAGTAAAAAAATTAAAAAACTGAAACCATAAAGTCTAAAGTAGCCATCTATATAACCCCAAATTCCAGTAAAAGTTAATGTTTTACAGGAAAAAGCACGTGCTCCAACACTCATGCAGCTGCTATGTTCTTACGTGATGCAATTACGTGAGATGAACCTGATGATTTCTGAGTCTCACACATCAGTGTGCCTTTTCAGCCAATGTTAGTTTACAAAGCTGGTTTATCCTTAGAAAATGAGTATTTGAATGAATGGATGAATGAATGCATCCCCTGATGGTTTGAAAGTGTCTCCCTTAGAGCTGACTAAGCTCTAGATTTTGCTAGTGTTGATGAATGAGTTCTTGTGTTTTCCTGAGATCCTGTCCCGTCTGTGGTAAAGATATCAAGACTTCTAGAGCTCAATCATATCTGATATATATATATATTTTTTTCTTTTTGTCCCAATAACATTATATTTCCTTTCTTTCTTTAACTGAAGGAAGGAGTGTCACACTGGTTTTAGCCAATTTATTTTGAGTATTGGTAGTGTGCTTCATATCCAGGCCAAAACACTGAATTTCTGGTGCTAGCCCATCAGAACCCTCTTCCCACTGATAATAAGATCACATGATCCAGATATATCACAAGATGATCTCGGTCTCTATCATCCTCTACTCCTGATGACTTTGAACACAAGAGCTCCCAATAATGCACGCTGAGTATGTACCATGGAAGAGAAAAGTGTTATGTGTGTATTTTAGTTTTTAGCCCCAGGTATTTTTAAGGCATATTTATTATTCTGATATTCCACCATATTCTACCCTAGTTTAATTTCTATATTTCTATATTCATATATATAGTTTATAGTTTTATTAAACATATATATTTTAATATATATAAACACACATATATGTAAATACATGTATACTTATGTAATACTTGTACATACTTACACTAAATGACTCTGATGTTTCATATTATAGAGATCCTGACTAATGTCTCAGATAAGATAGATAGATGTACTTCCATGCTTTTTTTACTGTTCTTCTTTATATCCATCATTCACCTCCTGGATTGGAGAGCATCCCAATCTGTTGGCTTAGAAACAGATAGCTATAGATGCATTTTCCGGATGCAGCCTAGCTACTTAATTTGTGCTATTGTCTTAATTTTCATTTGCCTTAATTAAGAATTCTCTTAATTCTCTTTATTATTATTTTTATGATATGCAAGGAATATATTTTTAAATGGGTACTCAAGGATATCTTCCATTTATACTTTTTTCCACATTTGTTGAGATATAATTGACATATCATTGTATAAATTTAAAGTGCACAATATGTTGATTTATTTTTACATTGCAAAATGATTACCGCTATAGCCTTTGCTAGTATGTATATAACATCACATATTTACCATTTCTTTTCTGTGGTGAGAACATTTAATATCTACTCTCCTAGCAACTTTAAAGTATATAATGCAATATTATTAATTATAATCACCATGCTGTAAATTAGATTCCCAGAACTTATTCGGCTTACAACTGGAAGTTTGTACTCTTTGATCTTTAAAATATCACTTCCTATATTCCATTGGCAAATTCTTCATGAGACTTACTGCCTCTCCACATGCTTTTGCTGCATTACTTCTTACTGCCTAATTATTTTTAACAATTCCTACAGGTGAGTTTGTTTTTCCATGTAGATTTCACTCTATGTTCTAAACCCCAGAACATCCTGTAGTAAACAACTGCAATTTTTACTAAGATACAAACAATACTTGGTTTCATGAATAGTTTTTCCATTAAGTAAATTGTGTGATTTGATTATATTTTAGTTTTTAATTTTTTCCCTTCCCTTTTAAGTTAACGTAACAAATTGTTTGAATTTAGCAGTCATTTACAGTTCACAACTTTGGAAGTAGAGTGATGAGTAAAACCCAGCCTTCCAAAGGTAATGCAGATTCACCTACAAGAAGTCAGTATGATCTGTGCTGCTATAATGCCCTCTTTGTAAATGTGACTTTGATCCGAAGCAACGAATATTTTAAGGAACAATGCAAACACAATGTGAATTTTGAATCTACTTACGTTTTGTCCGCAAGAAACATCAGGTGAGCACAGGAAGCTGAACCCACCTGAACAGAGCCGTCTCAGAATATGTAAAATGCACACGCGTGGACACCTCCCACACCTGCCAAGCGACCTCAGCTTTTTCCAGGTGTTGTGAGCTCACGCATTCACATGTCTTGTTTTTTTGTTTTTTGTTTTTTTTTAAGATTTTATTTATTTATTTGTCAGAGAGAGGCGGGGGGAGCGAGCACAGGCAGACAGAGCTGCAGGCAGAGGCAAAGGGAGAAGCAGGCTCCCCGCCCAGCAAGGAGCCCGATGTGGGACTCGACTCCAGGACTCTGGGATCATGACCTGAGCCGAAGGCAGCCGCTTAACCAACTGAGCCACCCAGGCGTCCCCACATGTCTTGTTTTAACTTCTGTTGCAGATCAGAGAACTCACAAGCTATTACCCCTCTTATAACCACTTCCAAAGCCAACGTCAGATCTTTTTCAAGGTCAAGTGCCATAGTCATTGCGAAATATATATCTGTTTTAACCATTAAACATGTAAAAATGTGCTATTATGTTTCATTCTTTTATTTCATGTATCACTGAAGAAATTTTGAGTGTTGTGCCTCCAATCCCTTTTTCCCCTACAAACTTTGTGGTTTTATTGTGCAATGATGCAGAGCATGGTGATTTGTTAAAAACCCAATGTTATGCTATAGTAAAAGGACAGTACTTGAATTAAAAGTAAAATCTGTGTAGGAGTGTATGCTAGCAGCCTACGCCTGCATGTAGTCCAGGGAGAATGTTCGAGCAGGGCAGCTGTTTACTGGGAAGAGTCTCCAAGGAGTCAGTACAGTGCAACATGGAACGATGTGCCTGCACTGGGTAGGACTACAAACCGACAATCCCAATGCACAGAAATCAGAAAGAAATTGGCTCAATTCAGAATTACAAGCAAGAGATAGTGAAGAAGCCCTCATACATGGTAACAGTGTCCCCGGATCTGATCATCACCAATTGAAGAATGACATCCACATATATATATATGACCCAATTGCATCAGTGACGTTACATATCTTTCAGCTACACTCCATATATCAAGAGCAAATACAAAATAATTCAATATTCACTCCTATAAGAAACGATGGAGGAAAATTGCCAGTGTATGTTTTGCAAAAATGTGTTAAAAACATGAAAACAGGCCATTCGTAAATAAGGATTTGTCTCTACATTTGTGTATATGTAAATATATATTTAATTATAGTATAGTGCTAGATGTTGGGTAATATAAATTTAAAAGTTCTAATTGTTTAATACATGTCAGAAGAAGGTACTTTTATAGTTTAACAGCCTATCTACTAATGTATCTCTTTTTTTTTTCCCCATGTTTTGTGTCATTTCTTTATCTTTTTGTGGTATTTATTTTAGCTTATATATCCTAAATCTTATTATAAGTACAATGCACCCTCATGTTATCTTTGAACCAGTATTTAAATTTTTTTTTCTCAGCCTTCACCAAGGGAAATCACTTCAGTAATGAGTCTGTCTTACTGCATATATTTTGCAATGAAAGAAAGCTTAAGAATTTCTGTAATACATAAGCCAATTCTTAGATATTAATGCAGAATTACCATGTGGATTATTCAATTTATAATTGAATTTGATCTGATATATTCAATTTAGGTATGGTAAATTATTACATTTCTTGTGCAAATTTCAATTCAAAGACTGAGGCAAAGCATTTATTGAATACATACAAATATTACATACAATATCATTTGATATTTTATAAAAATTTTAAAAAGCAGTATATATGAAATGATAATTTTAACTAGCTTTCATGTACAACCATATAATGTACTGCCTTCCTTTATTGATTATGATTATTCTTTTTAAAATAGACTTTCAATGTTCATTTATATATTACTTAACAACACATAGTTATTAAATGTCTAACATTTATATGTAAAGGTGTTTGAAGTATGTCCATGTAATTTTAAGACAAAAACAGAAAATGCCTTTTCTCTATATTATACATTTTATACATATGCATATATAAATATATACACATACATATATAAATATACATATATATACACATATATGTACGTGTATATGTATATATATATATATATTTGAGGTTTTATTTTGGTTTTGTTTTCTTCTCTCAATAGTGGTAAGTGCCAGTGAGTAAAATAATATGAAATACTGGGGAAAATTGGAAAAGTATCACTGAGAGGATAACACTTGAGCTCAGACCTAAACGAGATGATATGAAAATGCCTGGGACTCAAGTTCCTCAGCAAAAGAAACAGTAAGAGCAAAAGCCCTCTTGATGTACAGTCCCTGAAGTTTTTGTTGAAATCAAGGAGACTAGAGCAAATAAGAGATATTAATTACAGATGAGACCAAAGAGTTAGTGTGTTGCAAGATTATATTCTGTAGCAAATTGTAAACTAAATTTATGTTGGCTTTTATCACTACAAATTATGAGAGTGAGATGCCAGCCATTGGATAATTTTGAACAAAGGATCTGATTTCAGAATTAAAAAGAACATTCTGGCTATCATGTTGAGAATACTGTGGAAGCAAGATGATCAATTACATTTCTATTACAATAATCCAGAGGATTGTGGTGGTTTAGATTTGAGTTGTATTGGTGTAGGTAAGAACTGTTGTAAACATGTGGATATTTATTTATTTTTAAATTTATTTATTTTATTTATTTTTAATTTGTTTTTATAAACATATAATGTATTATTAGCCCCAGGGGTACAGGTCTGTGAATCGCCAGGTTTACACACTTCACAGCACTCACCATAGCACATACCCTCCCCAATGTCCATAACCACCACCCTCTCCCTACACCCTTCTCCCCGGCCCCCCTCAGTTTGTTTTATGACATTAAGAGTCTCTTTTGATTTGTCTCCCTCCCAATCCCATCTTGTTTCATTTATTCTTTTCCAACTCCCCCCAATCCCCCCCCCCGTTGCATCTCCACTTCCTCATATCAGGGAGATCATATGATAGTTGTCTTTCTCCAATTGACGTATTTCGCTAAACATAATACCCTCTAGTTCCAACATGTAAATATTTTTAGGTAATTTGAGGTGAGAGAGTAAAAGAGGACTCAAATAATTTTACAGATTTATGACCTGGGTCACTTCAATAATGGAATAGCCATGTACCAAGTGGGTGAATTCTGAAGAATAAATAGTTTGGGAGAAGAAATGAGAAGTTCCAATTTGGACATACTATAAAAAATATAGTATTATATACTGCAGTGATATGTTAAGAAGAAAGTTAGCTATATGAATCTAGACATTGGAGAGTTCTAGGATGAATATGTATATATATATGTATATATATATTTGTATATATATATTTGATATATATCAAATATATTTATTTATATATCAAATTTTATATATATATTTGTATATATATGTATATATATATATATTTGAATCCATCAGCATTTTAAAAATATTTAAAGAATTAAATAACTAAGGAAGTGGGGAAGAAAAGCCCAAGCCATTAGTAATAGGAAATTCCAACTCTGAGAATCTGGCAGATGAGAAAAAATTATAAACTAAGAAGTGAAATTTAAAGAAAAGAAAAAGAAAATGAAGCGTAGCCAAAGCCAAATGAAGAAAATACTTAATGAAAGAGGATTAATTCTAATTTGTCAAAAATTGCTGATGAATACAGTAAGAGAGAATAGATATTAAACAATGAGAAAAGAATTTTCAGCCAAGTAGTGGGGAAACACCTCAGTGGAATGTGTGAAGAGATAGAGAATGCAGTAGAAAAAAAAATAGAGAGAATGAGTAAAGATAGTGCTCTCGATAGTACTCATAATAAGTGTCTTTCTGGAGAGAGAAACCGAGAAAGATTATTAATGGGAAAGAGATGGTCAGCCAAGGTATCTTTAAATAGTAGAAATAACAACATGTTTGTTTACTCAGTGAGAGCAACATTGTGAAACAAGAGATCAAATAAAATAGCTGGTACATATCCATGAATAGATGAGAAGAGATGAGATCTAGTAGCCATAACACAATAGTGGGGTCATAGATAGAGCAAAGAGTTTAGTGATACAGAAAGGAGAGAGGAATATAAGCTTAGATACAAATAGCTTTTTTTGGAAATAAAGATGGGAAATTGTGGAAAGTCACCTAATTGCTTTGACATTCTCTGATGAGAACATCAAAATCAGTAGTAGTGGAGTAGTTGTTCTACCCTTTAAGAGAGAGATGTGGGTTGGAATTAGACTTTTAAGGAATTAGGAAATAGATGAGGATTACTGAGGGAGGAAAGAAAAAAATGTTTCTGATATTGGAGGTCATGAGATTGGAGGGAGATCCAGCAGTGTGATTGTGTTTTTCCCCTACCACAATGAAAGTTGTGTTTACTAAGGTATTTTTCCAGGTGAGTGCAACATGAAATTTTTCCAGGTGAGTATGAAGACTTAAGAAAGGCACAAAAAGAGGAAGAAGAAGAAGAAAAGATAGAGGGAGCAAACACTGAATTGATTTTGCTAACCCTGAGTAATTAGAATGAATAGGTTGAGAAGTTGGGTCATGGAAGGGATGAGTAACAGACCAAGGCTACAGACCAAGGCTTTACACATCCCAGGGGAGACAGAGAACTGCAGAGTTAGTACTTTTGGGTAATAAGTGGAAAAGGAAGGTTTTGGTGGTTAGAGATTGGGATTCTTAAATTAAGATTATGGAGGTTTAAAATGTTGTTAATAACACCAAGCATGACCCCTTGTTTAAGTGGTTTGGATGGGAAAGTAAAATGTGAAACTTTTATTAAATGCAACACTTTTATTAATAAACTACATATTGGGTACTGTTAGCATTATAAATGTACACACTTTTCTCTCTCTCTCTCTCTCTCTCTCTCACACACACACACACACACACACACACACACTTAACAACAATGCTATGAGTTAGGTTCATTTACTATACAGACAAGGGAACTGGGACATATAGAGATTAAGTAACCTTCTCAATGATACACAGCTATGTCATGGTGGAGGTGGGTTTTGGATTTAGAATATCTAATTCCGAGCTTTCATATTTGACTATACATTGGAAGAGAGGAAGGAAAGGACCTGGCTTTTCAAATTACAGAAAATACCTATATAAGCTGAATATAAAATGTCTTTAAAACACTATATGGTGTTAGAAATCACCAAGAGTTATGTCAGGGCTGTCAGAGGTCATGATGATGAAACATGTTAAAATTAAAAATTGAGCAACTATGATTTGGGGATCAGCAACAATTACTATAAGGAGGCTACTTTTAGGAAGAAAGGGATAAAAGTCTGGAAGCAGTAAGAACAATGACCCCATCCACCTTGAAATCCAAAGGTAAAAGAGGTTTGGTATGATAAAGAAGAGTATTATAGAGGAGGGAATGTCATTGAGGAAGAGTCAGTTTTCAGTTACATGAAAAGGACTTTCAGAAAAGAGATTGAAGGTAAAAGCCATCTTGCAGCTAACTGACTATAAGTTCACAGGGCATAGTCAAAAAGTTTAAATGTGGGAGGAGTGGATGATAGTATCAGAAAAAAATGTCTAAAACTGAATGGATATAATTATGTTCTATAGAATTTCATATAAATTGCATATTGTGTTTCAGTTGTAGTGAAAGATATAAAAATGCAATGTGATTTTTCTGTTATTACATAAAATAATTAAAAAGTAATAAAATTGCAATAATAATAAACTGTATTAATGGAAACAATTTTATTTTCCAATTTAGAATTGATTACATGAATCACGATATATCTATATATTGAAATACTACACAACAATCAAAATTCTTTTTAAAAAATATTTAATGAAATACAGAGATAGTCATGATGCAATGGATGCAATAGGAAATATTAAACATTTTAAATTCAGTATCACTGTCATCCTAAAATATGATTATAAAAAATAGTATATATACACATGATTACATTTTGTGTGCAAGTGACTTAATGCTAGTTTTCTATCAGTTCCAATTTTTTATTACTAATTTATAATAAATTTTTATAACTAATTTATAACAAATTTTATAACTATAAATTGTATTATCTGATAGTGAGCAGAAACATTTTCAAAAGGCAACATTAAGGATCACACACACACACACACACACACAAATCACACAATATAAAAGAAACTGTCAGACAGCCTGGAAGGAATACTATGTGGCATTGCTAAGTAGAATACGGTAATTCCTATTTTATTTTTCTGCCTTTAAGATTTCAGTGGGACAAAGTTCAATTCACAGTCAGTCATCGCTCTAAGTGAAATGAAGTGATAAATAATACACATGGGATCTACTCTAGGAGCATACACTAAACATGATGGGATTTAGTGCATCATATTTTAAAATAAGGGATACTTTTACCAAGAAAATATTCTCTGCGTATTTGAATGAGGTGATGAGTGAAAATTAGGTATGTTTCTGTAGATATTAAAGATTTTTCTACTGTGCTTTAGTAAGCCGATGCTAGAAACTAGACGGGAGAGCTTTTGCATTACTTTGCCCACTGCAGATTTCCATGTTTTAAGAGGACCTCCCAGCACTGCCAAAATTCAGCCTGGGAACAGAGTCCCTTAATAAAGTCACCCCAGAAAACTGCTTCATGACACATGAAGTGCCCTGTGCCAAAATCAAGCAATTAAGGCCAGAATGAGGGTGAGAAGGAAGGATTCTTCAATGGAGCAGAAGCTAATTTGATCGATGTGGAGATGTGGGGTCTCGAGCAGAAGGGAGATTTTTCTCCCTCTTACAGTTTCAAAGAGGAAGCAATGTAAAATGAAGAAAGAAATCTCGCTTCTAAAAGAACAGAACATGTATTTCATGAAACTAATAAGATATGATTAGTTATGACTCAAAAGCTTCTAACAATGTTAGTATCTAAATTCTTAACTGAACCTGTGCATGATATTTAGTATAGACAATGTAAAAGTTTGTTTCAGTAATATGAGCATTTTATAATCAAGGGCTAAATTATATTAGTATTTAATTGTGATCATTGGAGGGCATGTTGAAATAATAGTTCAAATAGGAGATAAAACCTTACTCATATTGCCCTTTTCTTAAGATGTAACCTTTGTCTCGCTTCCAGCTTAAAGGAACAAAATGATTCTTTTTTTCCCCCACATAGTAGAATTGTTTCTGTTTCTAGGTCTAAAATCAATTACTCTTGGCACAGAGTAATTAAATGAACTAATTAGATGTTAATTCAAATTAGGACCACACTTCCTTGAAAAATTCTTGCACTGAACTTTGACTATCAACTCTCTATTATTAGTATTTTTCTGTCCCTGTTCTGGTTGTTTTAGGGAAAATAGCAGTTGCTATAGGAGAAAATAGTTACTAAATGTTTTAATTGCTTTTTTTTTTCTCAGAAATTTAGAGGTTTTTCTATAGGTTCAAATTCATAAAGAAATAATATCTGACTGCCTGTGTCTGCTGTCAACTCTAGTATTCAAGTTAATATCATTTCAATTAATTTGCTGCATCTCATACCATAAATTGATTTAAATTTCTTCCTGATACAGCTCTGAATTACTGTGTTGTTTGCTGGTTTATTGTACAAGATGTATTTTTGCCTGATATTTTTGCATTAGTTTATGATTTTCTTAAATCCTTATCTGAATCGATAATGCAATTTTGCTCCTTCAAGATTTCGAAGTCTAATGCTGTTAGGTAGAGAGCCGATTCAAATCAAATCATGATAAAGAATAAAGTGAAGGTCATTTCCCCAGAGCAAATATGCATTGTTATATATGACTAAAGGAATTACAGGGGTTTATTATGTTTTGTAGTTTCATTATATTTAAATGCACATGGATATATTTGTCTCTTAAAGTAAATTTATCTTTCTCCTTCTTTCAAAGATAAATTATCTTTTCACCTAAAAGCAAAGATGATAAAGACAAATTCATAAAGCATGGCACTCATCTCTCAGTACCACCAATTTAAAAATGTGATGCATACCAACAATCTTTAGGTTAAAACTACTCTATGCTGACCTAAGGGAATACTATTTCCTGATCTCTTCTATATGTGTATGTGTTTATGTCTGTGTAAAATGTGTACATTTCAAATGTAGGATTCCATGATCACGATGTTCTAGAAATCCCACCAGTCAATGCAGCATCTCTTCAGCGCAAACCTGTTGAGCTCCTACACGTATGCAGGTAATTCAGTACCTTTAGTACAGTCTCTGGATTAATGTCCTTAATGAGCAAGATCTATCGTCTCTTGTCCACCTTAATGTTTGAAATGTTATCTCTTGTGTCACCAGCTATGTTATCATCATGCATCATCATTTTGTCACCATATGGCAATCCTTCCTAGCCTATAAGCTTTTATTTTTTCCTTCTACTTCAACGACACTTATTTCATCTTGGCTTTGAAGTATGTAGAAAAAGAATCATGCTGATTTTTGAACACCACACATTATATTAAATAAACAACAGAAATTGAACCTTGGGAAAACAGAAGTCAGTGAAAGAGTCAGAACACCAGGAATCAAGCAGTGCCTGGATCGGAGCAATTACAGAATCTTAAGCAGTTGGCGTTCCATGGTCCTTTTTCAAGGTGCAAAAATAGCATTCACCAGCTTTAGGATATCTCCCTTTTAGGGTCTCACTGTACTAAATTTTAAGCACCGGGTAGAAAGAAACCCCTCAATTTCAATCAAATATTTACTCTGGGTCAATCAATGACAGCCAGGAGTACTTTGGTCACACAGCACATAATGGGACCATAAGTCTGCTGCATGAGACCTAGGACTGATGTGAGCCAGACTCCTTAAGGAGTGTTGTTCACTAGCAGTGCCATCAAGGGCTACTAGGCTCCAAACAGCTCTCAGTTAATGCATTAGTGCTATGCTTATAGCATAGGTAGAGGCAAATGTGATGAGTAGCTCATAGGACTAGGTATAGAGAAAAATATGTGATTTATTTATTTTAACTGAGGAACGTTTATGTCTCACTAAGTGGTTTCCCTTTGAGAACTTTTTGAATGGTATCAGAATCTCAGAGGACTCTTGCACCTACTCCTGCCCTCCCTTGACATAAAACTGAGGGCAAAGTCTCAATTCAGTTTCCAGTTCTAATTTATGCATTTGTTTGTAGAAAATTTCTCCTAATCTCTAACAAGTAAATCTTTTTTAGTTGGGCCACAATCTTGTTTTCCAACAAAGGCAAGGAGTTTATGCAACAGACAAGGTGTACATGAATTAAGGAAACCGAAATTGAAGGGAGATTTCTAAGCTAGCTTGTAGAATGCATCTAATTTTACTGGGTCAAACTGACCTTGGGAGGGTGCAGTTACTCTTAATTACTAGCGCAGGGAATTCACAGATGGAACTAAAAGTAGAACATAAATTTGAGAGGAAGAAAACCAAAGGAAGGGGATTGGGAAAGTGGTGGGGTTTTTTGGGTTTGTTTGCTTGTTTGTTTGTTTGTTTGTTTTTACCTCAAGGACCTCTAGAAGGATCAAGCTGTGTGGTGAGCCTGTCTATAAACTTCATGTATTTAATATGGGATATGTCATAAGAGACATGAGAACTCAAATTCTTCTGAAGGAAAAATAGAATACATACTTGGAGAAAGATATTCTTAACCATGTAGAACCTGCCTAAACTTGGTAGCCTATAAAATTTTCTTGCTGGCTGATTCACGGCTGGAATCCTTCACTGACTTTTGGAAACCTTTATTTCTTCCCATTACACATGGTGGTGATGTTCACTAAATGCTCCAAGCCAAGCTATGGTTTTTAGGATAGTCATACACTTTGATGCTTACATTGTAACATAATGGTAATGAAAATGATACATAGACTTTTTATACATGGATATGTTTGTCTTACATTAATATCTATACTTTATTTTCTTCAACATATTACCTATTTACAGATAAAAGCCAAGTACTTAATAGACTTAATGTTGCACTAGAAAAAGTAAATCAATATTATATTCTAATAAATGGACTAATTCTTACTGGAAGATTCTTATAATGATGACAGACTGTATCAACACAGGGTAAGTTATAATATTACCAAATGACCTAGGATCCTTAATTAAAACATTTAACCAATCTAGATATACAAGTCAGAATGACTTTTCTCAGCAGAAATTTAACAAATACATTTCAAACTTTATCAGCAGTGGCCCTTTTTCACTTAACTGCTTGTTGAACCAGTTGTTGAGGCCCATTGCCACTGTCAATCATACTGATTGATGCCTCAGGTACACCAAGTGCCTGTAGCAGGTCAACTCCCCTCTGGATAGCCATTAACTTCTGCTTCTACCACTTGAGTTTTACACTTACTGAGCATGGGATCTCTTTTTCTCAAAGCTAGTTATGCTGCTTATAGTTAAACTTAAAGCAACCTCATTAAAGTACTACAAAAGTAAAGTCTCATTTGAAATAGAAGAGATTTATTATTTGGATACAACCTATCATGTATTGTTTTAACTATTTTGTATCATTTTGCAAGGCAATAGAAGGAAAGGAAAGGAAAAAGGAAGGTGTGGGCCAGATAACTGAAAGACTGGACATATAAAAATAGAATGGGTTTTTATATACACTGCTACACAAGTGTTTTCAAACTCTCTTTGCAGAATGAAGAAACTCAGAAATAATAAATGATATCTAATAGGTATGTTTTATGGAATTATCACACTATCAGATATAATTCAGATATAATGTATCTGTAAAAAGATCTTTTTCATTAAAAAGTTTGCTTTGCTGCATATTAAATTATAAAAATAATTTTCTGTAGATGTGCATGTGCCCACACATATCCCTTGCATGCTTAGAATTTATATATAATTTTCATTATTCATTTTTGAACTCATTATTTTAAGAAACTAAACATACAAGTAAGAATTTTACTTATTGGGCTCCAATATTTACTTTCATTTTACTTAGTCTTTGCAGGCACATAAAGAGAAAAAAAAAAAAAACACCCTAACTTCTCTCACCAATTACTTTTTTAGGATGGCAAGTCTGGAGTTGTCAAGCTGATACCTCAGGTAAAAGATTTAACTTGTTGTTTTTAAGAGATTGAGGAGTGAATTGTGTTATCTCTGTTCTCTATCTCATATCACTAATATTATTTTGAAAAGTGAAGTGTAAAATTGTATCTTAAAGAACAATCACTCCTGTTGCTCTTAAGTCACTACACCAGGAAATCTTGTACATCTTGAAGTAAAGATTCTTTTTCTAGACATGGATACTCTATCACAAATAACATGAAAGCACATAGGAAGAAGAGACAATATTTTTTCTGGACCATTCAGGGAAAAAAAAAAAACTTATAATATCAGCCAATTTCTATCAGATATTTACCCTTTTATTCATCCTTAATATAGATCCCCACTATGCCATGCAGGGTTTTACTTTAATGGTGTCAGAGAAAAAAGATTGCACCACGCACTGGTACACGGGCAAGGAACTCTTCATTCAAGGGGAGAGAGGCCAGAAATCAGCCTGAACTCAACTCAGAGGAGACAGAATGTGAAAAAACTTTAAGAGCTGGAGAAGGGGGAGATCGTAGGCCATGCTAATTGATCTTACACAAAGGAAAAATCAGTCCCCTCATATCTTTACTATAGGACTGAGGTGCCCACTTGGGTTAGGCTCATGCCCTCCCCGCCAGACCCTGAGAGATAGGATGCTAACTTGATGTCTGCCTTTCAAAGGGATGATTCTCAGGTCCTTGAGAAGGATACTCTGGGGCTGTAATTCTGGCTAGAGGCTTTTAAATAGATTTACATACATCTCAAAGTGGCAAAGGAAGAATTTGCAATGTTGAGTATTAAAAGTAGAAGAAGGAGGAGGAGGTGGAGGGGAAGGAGTTGGAGGAGGACGAGGAGGAGAAGAAGAAAGCAGCTCTAAAAACAGAGCTCAAGACCCAGTCAGGAAGCAGCCAGTCTAAAAATGTATTCAAGCTGAGGGCAACATTAAGGCTGCCTTGGTCAATGGAAATACTCTGTTTCTTCAGTGAGCAATAGAGTAGCCATTAGCCACATATGGCTACTGAGCACTTGAAATGTAGCTATTATGACTCAGTTATTGAATATTTAATTGTATTCAATTTATCTTAACTAGACTTAAAATTTAATTAGTCACATGTGGCTAGTGGTTACAGCACTGGGCAGCACAGGTGCAAATTACTACATAATCAATGTCTATCATTTGAACAAAAGTAACATCTTAGTTAAAAAAGAACAAAAGTAACATCTTAGTAAAAAACTTTATAGCATAACAATAAAACACCAACATTTGTGTTTAAGGTATTTTATATAATCCTTTTGGTTGCTTCTCTAATTTCGTTGTTGCTGTCATGTTCTTTCACTGATGATGAATCATCAAACATGTTGCCATTTAAGCACACATTGCCTTATTAATTTTCAAATATGTGTGCTCAATTATCAGTCATTTTCTAAATATGAGAAGGGCACCACAACATGGTGGAATTTGTTGAGAAATAAAGGTAAACTTCCAAATTTTGCATTTTTGCTTTGGTTACAATTATCTTACTTATTCAGTGCTTGAGATGCACAGCATTGTTAATTTCAAAACCAGAATCTCTCTTAACCTTTCTCTAAAATTGCCATCTGTTGTTTATTTCACTCTTTTTTTTTCCAAATGAGTGAAGTAGTTAAATGCCCATGTTCATAATGAAATTATTTTTTTCATTGCTTATTCCAATTTTATTGCAGGAGGTAGAAATTTTTCAGCAGACATTTCTCTGCATCCTCCTTCTTTCTTTTCTGTGTTTTTGAAAGATGGATATTTTCATTTCAAGATCAACCTCTGGTCTCCTGTTATGTCTTCACCTAGCTGTCTCTTCGGTACCAAAATCAACATCCCTCCCACTTACTATGCCAACTTGTCTTTTCACAGACTTTCTCTCCACCAGAGCCTAAAATTAAATTAAAATTGCTCCTAGCTAGGAACAGAAGAAATCAACAGCAGCAACAATGATGATAACAAAACCTCACATACCCATGGTTCAGTTATAATCACTTGCTCTAATTTTTAATATGCTGAAATACATATAAGAACTAAAGACAGTAGACATTCCCAGAATCTCCTTCTCAAAAATAAAAGACAATTTTACCACTTGGTTGTTAATATAATACATCATTTTATTAAATCAGAGGAGGAAATATGTGAAAGGTTGGATAGAACTTTATCTTAAAAGACAGTATAACTTAAAGGAAAAAAATCTCCAAATATGAAGTCAGATAATTCATGTTTAGGACTTGGTTTTGCCAAATCCTTGTTGTGTGGCAAATTCAGGTAACTTCTCTGTGCTCATTCCCTTATCTATAAAGTTGGAGTAACAAAAGTGCCTGCTTCATAAAGTTATTTTGAAAAAAAAATTAGAAAGATTAACAAAACAAAACACTAGTGTGGGGTACCTGGGTGGCTCAATTGGTTAACTGCCTGACTCTTGATTTCGGCTCAGGTCATGATCTCAGGGTTGTGAGCTCTAGCCCCACTTCAGACTCTGTGCTGAGTGTGGACCCTGCTTAAGATTCTCTCTCTCTACCCCACTCATCCCACCTTCCCCTTGCTGGTGCATGAGCTCTCTCAAAAAACCACAAGACATTAGCGTGCATGTGCCTCTTTTTTCACTACATCTGTATCTTTGGAGTAAATACCCAGTAGTGCAATTGCCGGGTCATGGGGTAACTCTATTTTTAATATTGTGGAACCTCCATGTTGTTTTCCAAAATGGCTGTACAAACTTACATTCCCACCAACTATGTAAGAGGGTTCCCTTTTCTCCACATCCTCTCCAACATTTCTTGTTTCCTGTCTTGTCTAACTGGTGTAAGGTGGTATCTCAGTGTGGTTTTGATTTGAATTTCCTTGATGGCTAATGATGTTGAACATTTTTTCATGTATCTGTTAGCCATTTTTATGTCTTCTTTGGAGAAGTGTCTGTTCATGTCTTCTGCCCATTTTTTTGACTTGATAATTTGTTTTGGGTGTTGAGTTTGAGGAGTTCTTTATAGATCTGGGATACCAGCCCTTTATCTGTAGTGTCGTTTGCAAATAATGTTGACAATAGCTGAACTGTGGAAGGAGCCAAGATGCCCTTCAACAGACGAATAGATAAAGAAGATGCAGTACATATTTACAATGGAATATTATTCAGTCATCAGAAAGGATGAATACTCACCGTTTGTATCAACATGGATGGAACTGGAAGGGATTATGCTAAATGAAATAAGTCTAGCAGAGAAAGACAATTATCATATGGTTTCACTTATATATGGAACATAAGGAATAGCATGGAGGACCATAGAGAAGGAAGGGAAAAATGAAGGGGGGGGGGATCAGAAGAGGAAATGAACCATGAGAGACTATGGACATTGGGAAACAAACTGAGAGTTTCAGAGGGGAGGGGGAGAGAGGGACGGGTTAACCCAGTGATGAGTATTAAGGAGAGCACGTATTGCACGGAGCACTGGGTGTTCTATGCAAACAATGAATCATGGAACACTATATCAAAAACTAGTGATGTACTGTATGGTGACATAACATAATAAAAAAAAAAAGACAAGCAAAACAACTAGTGCCTGAATGTCTGGCACATGATAAATTCTCAATATATATTAGCTATTATTAACTTATGTTATATTTATTATATTTATTTAGTTCCATAATTGTATTTATTTATTTTTAATTGAAGTGTAATTGACCTACAATGTTATATTAGTCTCAGATGTACAACACTGATTCGACAGCTCTACACATTTCAATGCTCACCACAAGTGCAGTCACCATCTGTCACCATACAACATTATTATAATATTATTGACTATTATTCCCTATGCTGTACTTTTCATCTTCAATGAAACTTATCTTATAACTGGAAATGTGTACCTATTAACCCTCTTTCTCTGTTTTACAAATCTCCCAGCCATCTCTTTTTAATATCAATTTTGGAATCCTTTCTGTTAAATTCATAGCATGTTACAAAGTGTATAATCATACATTTATTGAGAATTATTCTAGATGTGTGGTAAACTTGAAGCCTGCCTTTTTCAGGAAGAGAGGGGTATGTTTCAGTTTGCTGTCTGTGCAGTGTCCAGGAGGTGGTGGCCAGCCAAGAATTGTCTCCCAATTTTTCCTTCCAGATCTGTGGGGTCCAGAAATGCAAGTCCCCCTGGCAGCCAGAGCCAGGCACTCCAAGGTGTTGCTTGTGTGGGCTGTACACACCCATTGGCGTTAGTGGGCCTCAGATGAGTGCAGGGGTCAGCTGCCCCCACTGGTTTTAGTGATTATTTTTTTAATATCTGTGCATTCACATAATGAATTACTTGTTTCAGTAGATCTTTATACATGACTTTATAGATGACTAATAGCTTGAAATATGCGCACCACTAAGGAAATCATCATTTGAAGTTTATTATTAGTTTTGATAACACTGTCATCTCAATTAAGGAGTGATTTTAAAAAATATTCCTGTGCACCTGGGTGGTTCAGTTGTTTAAGCAACAGCCTTCTGCTCTGGTCATGATTTCAAGGTCCTGGGATCAAGTCCCAAGTCCTACATTGGGCTTCCTGCTGTTTCTCCCTCTGCCTGCCATTTCCCCTGCTTTTACTATCTCTCTTTCTGTCAAATAAATAAATAAAATTGTAAAAAATAAATAAATAAAAATAAATTAAAAAATATTCCTTACTTATAATTTTAAAATAAGATCAAAACTATAATAACCAAATATTAAGATACCTGCTTAGTAATTGAAATATATCTCAATACATAGCAAGTTATTTTGAATACTTTAAGGTATGAAATAATTTGTGTTTGTTTCAACTTCTGAGACACATTCTTTCAAGCATTGAATTTTCACATTTAAGGAGTCTAATAAGCCCCAGCATTTTAGAGGATAGACCGCCATCTGGTGGAAATTGTAAGTCTTCACTCAATTGCCTAAAACAAATTCTCTATAACTTGTTAATATTGTTAGGAGCATACTAGTAAGCCTTCTGGTCGCATACCAGAAAATGTATTAAATTAATGAGCTGAAATCGAATGGAAAATAAAAGCAAATAAGTTTTAAAATTAGACAAGTGTGTTTCTGCCATCCTTAACCATCCATTTGTATCACAATGAATTTAATATTGTGAATATTGAAAAGGCCATAAAAATTCAACGAATAGGGAAATAACCGATTGGTGCTGTTTGTCTTCACTTAAGCATATTTAACCTAAATCATAAACCATGATTTGTTTTTGCTGATATCATACAATTAAAAAAAATCTCTAACTTTCTATTATTTTTGTTTTGGTAAGGCTCATGTACAATCATTTCAAAGTGATCATAGTCATTATTTCTAGGGAGGTAAATTATATATTCTTTAAAGATTTTATTTATTTATTTGTCAGAGAGAGAGAGAGAGAGAGTGAGCACAGGCAGACAGATTGGCAGGCAGAGGCAGAGGGAGAAGCAGGCTCCCTGCCGAGCAAGGAGCCTGATGTGGGACTCCATCCCAGGATGCTGGGATCATGACCTGAGCTGAAGGCAGCCGCTCAACCAACTGAGCCACCCAGGCGTTCCAAAGGGAGGTAAATTATTGAGGGTGTGAGAGGTTCATAGAGTTTCGGAGGTTCTAGAGTGCTCATAATATCCCCAGTGCAATTATTGGCATCACCCTCAAAGGCAGTGCATTTTCATCGAATAAAGGTGTAATTCTAGTTGGATACTTTTTATTTCCAAAAAATTAAAATTTAATATCACCATAATGGAATGTTTGCCTAGACATGGGAGGCTTGACAGAGATGATTTATGCCTCTGAAAATATAACTAAATTGCATATAGCCCTTGAGAAAACTAAAAGCGGAATATGTTAGGTGAATGAGGGCTACATTGTGAAGGAGGAAAACTCAAGAGCAGTCCTTGTTTGGTTACTAATTAACTGTATGGTCTTAATAATAACAAAAATAATAAGCAACAATAATCATGATACATGATCATATACTAATAATATAAATATCAATATGTATAAAGCATAATGCAAAGCAACTTTCATATCACAACAATCATATGATTCAGGTTCCCTTGTCATCTGGATTGTATAAATCACAAGCTCAGGAATGCAAAATCACCCTCCCAATTTCAAAGAGCAAGTACATGCCACAGATGGAAAATCCATCCAGACTATCTGAGGTGGAGTTTGTCCGATCAAAAAATAATAATCTTTAAGTATTTTTCAAGACTTTAGTTCTCATGCATTGGCTCATAATTATTATATTTCGTTTATTGCAGGATCACTTAATATGTTTTAAAGTTATTTTGTGCACATTTGTTTTATCAAGATTCTATCATATATGCATAATGTGATGTAAAGAAGAATCCAAAAAAATGTATATGCCTAGTTCAAATAAATGAAAACAAAGTGCTGTAATTGTTTTTATAGTTACACCCCAGAAGACCCCATTTATAATAACTCTATTATATAATTATGTATATATTTTTATATATTATAACTCTTATATAATTATATAATAACTCTTATTATATAACCCCCATTTATAATAACTCTTCATTTATAATATCGTAACCACCTACAACTGACCTGGGTATAAGCCCTATCTTAAAATTTGTGACAATGATCTATTTAATTTACTTTAAAATTATATTGCCTATGTCTCCATCCCTAACCCTAATTTAGTTCTGCCTATTTGCCTTATTTAGTCACACTGTATGTTATTTCATGACATGTTTTAGTCAATAATAAGAAGTTTGGGGCGTCTGGATGGCTCAGTGGGTTAAAGCCTCTGCCTTCAGCTCAGGTCGTGATCCCAAGGTTCTTGGATTGAGACCCATATCCGGCTCTCTGCTCAGCAGGGTGTCTGCTTCCCCCGTCCCCCGCTGCCTGCTTCTCTGCCTACTTGTGATCTGTCAAATAAATAAATAAAATCTTTTAAAAAAATAATAAGAAGTTTGTGAAAATCATGTTATTGTCTGGATAGTCAGGGTTTTAAAAATTATTTTTAAAAAAGTGTCTAACAATGTATTCTAAAAACATGGAGGAATCTCAGCTTTCAGTGAGTCAGGGGTGAGTCCATTACGTGACCCGTGAACCAGAACCTCACGTCTCACTTTTCGGGGGCCACGGCTCGGGAAGACAGAGAAGTGAAGTTGGAGAGCCAGTTAGCAGCCTCAAGCTTAACACAGCTGTCCTCACATGCTAACATCTTTCTGGTATTCAGTTTATTTTCATTGCCATATGGTAATGCATTATATTAAGTTAAAATAATTTAATTAGTACATTATTAATGGATTTGGGTTTTTTTCCCCACCAAGCTATTTCTTAGATCTGTTATGAAACAATGCAGTGGGATTTCTGTCCCATAAATTACACACATCTTCAATATGACTCTATAATTTTAATGTAATTTTTTAAATGGTTGTACCAATTTACTCTCCCACCCACAGCGTGAAGTTTTTTGTTTTTGTTTTTTGCCACTCCAGTGGTTATTTTAATTTGCTTTTCCCTGATGCTAATAAGGTTGAGTGCTATTATACAGAATTATAAGCTATTTGTATATTGGCTCTTATATTCATTTTCTGTTATGTTATCTATTTTTATACTCTCTGGGAGAAGAAGAGTGAACTGAACATCTGGTGAACAGTCAGACTTGGCTATGAAGGCTTTGATGTTCACCAAATCTTCTTAGCCTTTTTCTTTGCAGTGACATAATAGAATCACACATCCCTACCTGCCTTTTTTTTTTTTTAATTTCCCGTGGCCATGTGACTTACTTTGGCCAATGGTATATGAACAGGAATGATGTCAGTTCTCAGTGACAGAAACTTTGCCAGCCCTTTTGTAATTTACCACATTCACATCCCTCTGCCATGGTGACATGCCTGTCAAGATGGAGCCTTCATTAGCCTGGACCCTGAGTGAGTCTATGAGCAGACCCATCTGAGGATCTAGTAATGTGAATGAAAAGTAAACTTTTTGCTTGTTAAGCAAATACAATTTTAGAATGGCGTATTACCACAAAACGAGTTTCCCTATTTTGTTTACTCCTATAGATAGGTGTTTTTATCAGTCTCTCCAATTGTGCTTCCCTACTTAATATTCTCCAAATGAAGGCACCTGTAAACACTAGGTCTCATTTATCTTATTTTTTTCTGTAAATGATATTGCAGCTTAATGGTGTTTTTCCTCCAGGAAAATCAGTTGTGCCGTTATTACCTGCTTACACAATATTAACAACACACCCGCTGGTTACAAAGGAACACTTTTACTTCTTTTGTGTTTTTTTTTTTAATATTTACAGCCTATGTATTAATTTTTTTTTTAAGATTTTATTTATTTACTTGACAGAGATTACAAGTAGGCAAAGAGAGAGAGGAGGAAGCAGGCTCCGTGCGGAGCAGAGAGCCCGATTGGGGGCTCGATCCCAGGACCCTGGGATCATGACCTGAGCTGAAAGCAGAGGCTTCAACCCACTGCGCCACCCAGGTGCCCCCTTTTGTGTTTTATTTTAACTGAAAAGAATATAATCCATGATATCAATAAAATGTGAAGCCAGTAGTTAAAACACAGACACACATGCACCCACACAATTTCACAGAATTGCATTTAGGATGCAAACAAACTCTGAGGTCCACTTATTTTTCAAATAATTGATTGTAAAGAAGATAATCTTAATGATTGAGGGCAAGCTTTAGGGCATTCATGAGTTCTTTTGCTATTCTTACTTTTTCTTATTTTTCCCCCTCTGGAAATAACATTATTATTGTTATTTTTCAAATTTATCTGCTTTGTATTCTCAGAATCAGCCCTGAGTCTTTTTTCCTACCATTACTTCTAAACATTCCATTATATTTCAAAGTCTATCACCTTTCTATCATATTCTAAAATAATTTCGGCTTGCCCAACTGATGCAAGTGTAATATGGTGTAATAACTGTAAAACACTAAGCCATAATACTAATGTACAGGGAGTAATGAAAATTTATTATTATTATTTTTTTAAAGATTTTATTTATTTATTTGACAGACAGAGATCACAAGTAGGCAGAGAGGCAGGCAGAGAGAGAGGGGAAGCAGGCTCCCCGCTGAGCAGAGAGCCCGATGCGGGGCTCGATCCCAGGACCCTGGGATCATGACCTGAGCCGAAGGCAGAGGCTTTAACCCACTAAGCCACCCAGGCGCCCCGAAAATTTATTATTTTTAAACTGTCAGCAGTTCCATGGGACACCTGGGTGGCTCAGTCCATCAGGTGTGTACCTCTAGCTCAGGTCATGATCCTGGAGTTCTGGGATCGAGCCCCGCATCAGACTCCCTCCTCTCTGGGGAGTCTGCTTCTCCCTTTCCCCCTGCTTCTCCCCTCCTTGCTTGTGTTTTCTCTCTCAAATTTTTTTAAAAAGCTCTCAGCAGTTCCCGCCTGTTTTTCAGTAGAGAAATTAAAATTTACATATGAAGATTGATTATATATTCTTTTTTGTTAGAAGTAAAATTTATTAAACAAACAAACAAAAAAGTAGTAGATGGATCCCATATCCATGTAAGCATACTTTAATATCCTAGACTTAACTGTGATGAGGAATTTCAACACAATTAGAGAAAAAGCTGTTCAGCATAATTACATGAAAATTTGTGATATTAGTTGCATTTTTAGAGATTATCCTAATTTTGGTAAAGCTGATCCTTTAAGCAGAAATGGAAAAAAAAAGATTTTTTTGTTTGTTTGTTTTTTCCTCTTCAGTCCAATGTTTGTTATTGTAAAGGTTGGATTGCAGGTTAAGGGGAGTAGTCAAAAAACATCAGTTGGCTATTGCAACAAGGTAGCAGGTGAGGAGCTAAACAGAAGTGGTCAAGCTGATAATCTCTCCAGTGGGATGTCAATTAAGAACTTTCAGAACCATGGGATGTTGGGATGGCTCAGTGGTTAAGCAGATGCTTTCAACTCAGGTCATGATCTCAGGGTCTTCAAATCGAGCCCCACATGGAGCCCCACATCAGGCTCCTTGCTCAGCAGGGAGCCTGCTTCTTACTCTCCCATCCCCCCAGCTTCTGTTCCCTTTCTCATTGTGTCTCTCTCTGTCAAATAAATAAAAATAAAATCTTAAAAAAAAGAACTTTCAGAACCAGTATTATCTAATATCTAATATAAAATTTGCCATTTTTGAATGGCACTTTTAGCAAAATTCTGTAAGAAAACAAAGCTTTCATTAACTTTGAGTATTCTAAGTTATTTATCTCTGTATTTGGTTAAAAATAGCATACCTACCAATGGTCTGTGTGGCTCGGTTGGTTAGGTGTCTACTTCTGGCTCTAGTCATGATCCCAGAGTCCTGGGACCAAGTCCCAAAGCAGGCTTCCTCTCCCTCTGCCTGCTGCTCCCCCTGCTCATGTTCTCAGTCTCTCTCTGACAAATAAATAAATAAATAAAATCCTAAAAAAAAAAAAAAAAAATCATACCTTAGTACAGAAGAAGGAGAAGCTAGTTCAAGATAGCCAGGTGACATTTATGGAACCTAAAAATTTATTTGAGGACTGACAGAAATATTGAGAGAGTAAACACTAGACAAAATTAGAAGCCAGACTACTCTCTTGGAACATTACAGAGTGCCCACTGAAAGCTAAAACATTTGGAAATACTTGTTATATAAGTCGTCTGTTTTCAAATAGTAATACCCTGATCAAGTGGAAATACCTTAGCCAAAATCCTTCCTTGCTTACCATTCCCATTATTTTTTTTGTTTTATATATATTAAATTTTGTTCTGTTCTGTTACGTATTACATTATACATTATACTATGTTATGTTGTACTGTGTCATTATATTTATATATTTATATGTGCATGTGCGTAATTCACATGCTATTATAACACAATAGATGGGTGATAGAAAGATAGATAGAAAGCTACATAGACAGATCTATTAAATTTTCTAGTAGTTTCCATATATTTAATCTCAAGAATTCTTATTCACTTAACAATTTTTCATCTTTCTCTTTCCTATAGTATTGGTCCCTTTTGGTGCTTGTTTCAGTTTTAAATAATTTATTTAACCACAATTTCTCGCTCTAGTTTTAAAAGACTTTGAAATCACACTTAATTTTGCTACATCTTTATTTTGTGCACACAATTAACAGTTTTTTTTTCTATTTTACAGCATCTGGTTATTTCTTTATTCATATAATTATTCACTTATTCCTCATTTATTCCCCAAAGATTTCTTTTATCCATCAGAATAGTCTTGGTTAGCTGTAGTACCAAGGATCTCATAGCTCTTCCCCATCTTACCTTCACTGAAGGGAGCTCTGCAACAGAGAGCCACTCAAAATTCCTAGCTGAGAGAATCTCATTTCTACATGTGTCCCCATAGTCCTCTTGACAGGGAAGGGGTATTCTGTAGGATCTTGCACCAGGAATTTCATAATCCAGACTGAAAATTATCATACCACTTCCACTTAAAATTCAGAGGCCACACCCATTTGAAAGGAGTCAAGAAGTCTAGTCTTCTATAGGAGCCAGAAAAAGGAAAGGATTAGATATTCATTGATAAGGAACATTCAAGACCCTTGCAGTCTTTCTAAGCTGTTAACTGAAAGTTCTGAAATTAAGAGGGCAAAGTTAATGCCCTGAAAACATGATAAAGGAAGCTGAAAAAAGGAGAAAAAGATAGTGATTCACTCATATATTCTGGAAGTACCAAGGAGGCTGAGAGAGTACTACAATAAAAATATATAATGGAGTATTCAAAGTACTCCTTGTTGTATTTAAAAGACATTAAATAATAACAGGTTAGTTCAAGATTTTCATGCTGAGAGATGGCTGAAGTTGAGGTGAATGAAGATAACCATGGACTCTTTAATAAATATAAATATGAATATGAATAAAGGAATTAATGAGTTTGAGGTTTATACAGATAGAAATGGGAAGCCAGTTAAGTTAAAAGCAGAAAATACGAACAATTTTCCTTAGGAAGAGATTCTTTCAACAGCAGGGTGAAGAGAGATTGGAGTCAGGATACAGGAGGAGGAAGTAAGTCTTGGAAGAGATTGCTACAATTACTCCAGTAAGAGATGTTAATAGTATTAAATAAGCTGATGACAGAACTAATTGAGAAAGAACTAGGGAACAAGAGAAATTTAGAAGGCAAAACGGGCAAGACCCAAGTACTTAGGAAGAAAAGAGTGTATGTTGGCAGGTGTTCATCTTTTTTGCTCTAATTGCCAAAAAATATTCTGAGAAATAAAGACTTAGAGATCATTTTCAGTCATTTATTACCCTTAAAATGCAAACTTCTAGAAACATTTGTCCTCATGTCGTCTTAATTTTCTTTCTGCCTAGTTCCCCCTTGGACTTCAAGCTGGCTTCTACTACTTCATAGGATTCCAGTAACATGTTTTGAAGAGCTCATTAATAACCTCTAAGAAGCTAAAATCACTGGACACATTTAGCCACACCCTACTTGGGCACTCATTAATATTTACCAAAGTTGTCGCTTCAACTCTTACATTCCCTCATCTGTTTTCAGGTTTGTTTCTTTTCATACCAGCTGACTGAGCTTTTGGTCTCAATGTGCTATGGAAGCGTTTCCATTATCCAATTTTCATGTAATAAATACTATAAGAATTTTTTCTTTCCTTATTCTACTCTATACATCTCTTTAGTTAATCTGATCTATGCTCATGATTTCATATGTACTCTATCCATAACTTATTATGAAATTAGTTTCTAGCATATACTTTTGTTCTGATCCCTAGAATTAACAAAAAATTACATTATGGTATTTAATATACACCTGAATTTGAAATTGACCAAATCTGTATTCAAATTTTCTGTTGTCCAAATTCTCTAGTGTTCCTGAGCTTGGTAAATGCTACCACCAACACTTAATTTATCATGTCATGGGTTTGCCACGAAAACCAATGACAATTTCTTTTTGATGGCGTATCTAACCATTCAACATCCCTGTCTATAATGCTCGTTAGGTATTCTTCAAAAATGCTCACTTCTCTTTGCCAGGACAGCCACTTCCTCAAATAAGACAACAGCTCTTACCTGCATGACTGCAGGATCTTCCTAGATAGACTTTCTGCAATTATTCTAACTTAGTTAATTAAATTTCTATAGAGATCCATAGTGTTTTTCTTAAAAGTTGCCCAGATCATGTCACTTTCAAATTCAAAGACTTGCAGCAATTTCCTGTGTTTTTAGAGTCAGGTCTGAAATGATTAACTGGTCTATGAGGTCCAGACTCATGCCTACATCTCAGGTTTTCCTGTTCTATTCCTAGGATTCTGGAAAAAGCTGTTTTGGCTCTGGCATATTTTCATCCCCTGAAATACACCATGTTCTTTCTTCCTATTTCAGGGTCTTCATGCATGTTTCTCCTTTTGCCAGAGACATTTTTTAATTCATGGTCCAATTCAGATGCAGCTTTGTCTCTTTCAACCAGTGTGTCCTTAGTATATTTCCATAGCCCTGTTTATTTTTGTAGAGAAGAAAATATTATAATAATATAACTGTATTATAATTGTCTAAATGATGTTATGTATTGCCAATCTTCCTGATTAGACTTTAGGGTCATTTTTTACTTGTTTATCACATTAATGCTTTGTAGAATACTTTGCAGGTAGTTGACTTAAAATTCGTTCTTCGCTGACTGAATGAATTCATGCATAATTAAATAAAATCATGGATGTGAGGCAGATGTTGAGATAAATTTTGAACTTTTTAACACTTGATATTCATTCTAAGAATAGTATTAATAATATTAATGGTAATAATAATGGCTAACATTCACTGTGCTATTCCTAAGGGTCAGGCAGTCTTCTGACACTTTATATATTTAAAGGGCTTGAATTTATGGGTAACTTTCCAGCTCAGTTCTCGGAATTTCATCACACATTTTTACCATTTTTGGTCTAATTAAATTTTCATTTTCCTCTTACCTACAGAAGGCATTACTTTGTCATTTTTCTCAGTATCATCTAACACGGGTTTATAAATAGAGAGTGTTAAAGCTCCATTTTCTTTGTCGCACAAAAGAATACAATGGATATTTCTTTAGTTAATACCTAAGTTCTTGCTATGGTACCCTTATTCAGTGGATGCTCAATAAACATTAGGGCTGAAAACAAAGAAGAAGATACGTCTTATTTAAATGACTAGAATTCAATCAGTACTGTTTAACATCCTAGGCAATTTGCGTCTTTGAAAGTTCAAAGAAGAATCTCTTAAAAAAAGAATATACCTGTGATAAAAAACCAAACTTCTATTATTTTAAGTATATGACTTACTCATTTGCAAATTTAATTTGATATCAGAAACAAAAGAAAATATTACTGAACAAAAGACACACTCAGATTACTATAGTGAAAAATATTGGTATATCAAACAGTGTGTGATGTAAGGGGGTCTTCTATTTCCCGGCTTACAGAAAGGCTTTTGTCAAGCCTAAAAGTAAGAATAATGGGACATTTTGGAAAAGTTTAGAAAAATATGCCTGGCCTGGAAACTCCATGTTCCTTTTTGTTCATTATTATTATTATTTGAAAGAGAGTGTGCGCACAAGGCAGAAGACAAAGAGAGAGAGAGGATCCTAAGCAGACTCCATGCCCACTGCAAAGCTGGAAGCCCAGTGCTAGAGCTCAATGCTAGGGCCACCGCAGGCTTCAAGCGGGGCTCTATCTCAGGACACCGAGATCACGACCTTATTGGAAACCAAGAGTCCTACACTTTTTTTTTAAGATTTTGTTTACTTATTTGACAGAGAGTTAGCACAAGTAGGCAGAGCAACAGGCAGAAGGAGAGGGAGAAGCAGGCTCTTTGAGGAGTGGAGAGTCCGATGTGGAACTCGATCCCAGAACCCTGAGATAATGACCTGAGCCAAAGGTAGCAGCTTAACCAACTGAGCCACCCAGGCCCTGGGAACTCCATGTCCTGAGAAGTTTCTCTGATGAGAGAGCTGAAAGCTAGAATGAAGACTTGGGAATTGTCCTCAGTTCCATGTCTCAGGCAATCTGACAAATTAAATAACAACAAGCTTGATGGTGTAGCAAGTGAAAGTTTGGTATGAGTAAGTAATGCTTTAATGGAGCAATCCTAGCATCAACTGTGAAGAAGCACATCTAGTTGTCTTTTGTGCGATAAAATGTCTAACATAATTCCAAATGCACTGTACCCTACTTAATTGCATAATAGTACTCAGATTAAAGAAACAGGCAACGTTGTTGGAAATATGAGCTAGCTCGTGATTCGGGGAATAGTTTAGACGACTACATTGCATGCATAAAGTCATAAAAATTCAACTTTAATTGTAATTATTTAAAAAATCATTTTGTTAATGTGTTCTAGTTGATTGCCTAATGAATAATATTCTTTTAGAGCAGAAACTAGATTTTTGCATAGGAAGCTAAGCAGAGAAATCTCCTCTAGCTAGAGAATGATTTTTTCTTCTGATAAGAACCCATATGTAAGCAATCAAAAGATTGCATAATTTATTGGCATAAAGATAGTCAGTTTCTAACCTTATTTTGGAGGCAATGAATTGAACAGGGTAAGTATATGTGAATGAGCCTGTCCATTTTAAAGTATGTGACATCAAACTAGTGAATGCATATTCAAAATACATAATTTAATTAATGTATTTATCGATATTTTTCAGAATTCTCAGTTTGCCAAATGAGTTGCCATTGAAATGTCATTTGCGGGTGCCTGGGTGGCTCAGAGGGTTAAGCCTCTGCCTTCAGCTCAGGTCATGATCTCAGTGTCCTTTTTTTTTTTTTTTCTGGGATCGAGTTCCGCGTCGGGCTCTCAGCTCAGCAGGGAGCCTACTTCCTCCCCTCTCTCTGCCTGCCTCTCTGCCTGCTTGTGATCTCTGTGTGTTAAATAAATAAAAATTAAAAAAAAAAGAAAATGTCATTTGCTTTAAAGTCAAACTTACTAATATGCATATATGTACATTCTGAGTAATGCTGTGAAGGACATTTTGATCAGTATTATTAGGTATGAGTGAAAGCAAGAAATATTTGGCAGGGCTGTTGCTGCAATGGTGCACTTTGGGCAGAAGGCTGCAGTATTAGATCACACCGAACATCTCTAGAGATTGTATTAATCTCCACTGAATTAGCAACCAGCTGAACATTCTAATATTCCTACTCTCTTCAGACATCTCATAGTTGATTTTTTTTCTTTGAACTAGGGATTATTTTGAGACCAATATGTTTCAATATGAGAAGCAGTGAGAGCCATAGTTTGGGCAGTTCAGAGAACAGGAGAGCAAATCCAAAACTATTTGTTCTAATTTTACATCATGCCTGTATCAGGGATTGGTAAAGTCCTCCACACTCAATAGTAAAATTAAACTATATTTCACATGTATCATTGTGAAATATACGTTACAGAAAGATCAATTACCTGAAAGGTTAACAGATCTATAAGAAATGATAGTAAACAAACACTTTGCATAGTGGGACATGGCATATATTAATCAGACACTTTGAATCTTTAAAAAAAAAGTGTGTAGGAGGTATGATAAAATATATGCTTAAAAATTTGTCACAGAAACCTAGTGTCACAAATACTGTTACTTTGGATAACACTGGAGGGAGAATTAAACCAGAGGAATTAAAATAAGGAAGGAATAGCTACAAATGTATACCAAGTGGAG
Organism: Taxidea taxus jeffersonii; assembly: GCA_003697995.1. NCBI lineage: Eukaryota > Metazoa > Chordata > Mammalia > Carnivora > Mustelidae > Taxidea > Taxidea taxus. The sequence goes on along the minus strand of ML107705.1, from coordinate 30,474 downwards.
GTCCTTCTAGGCTCTTAAAAACTGGTTTAATGATAGGTGTGTCATGTCCAAAGAAGGAACAGGTTTGCACCAACCTCTGGTTGTTTCCATTCCTCCATCCCAAGTATCATCCCTGACTCTGGGTCCCAAAACAATTATGTTATCATAATCAGTTTCACTATTCTCCTGCATGAAATTGGTGATATGTTTCATGGCAGCGAGGCAGTGAGTTTATATGGACTTAACTGCGCTGGGTTTCCCTATCTCATTTTCTTATTGAAATGAAAATCAGGCAGTGAATTAGTTTCTTAATTTATTTGAAAATTTAACCACAACCTCCCTCATTTTCCCATGTTGTTCAATACTCAATTTCAAGTGACAAAACAGTAAATTCAAAGTACCTTGGGTTAAAACATCGGAAAATAAAGAAAAAAAAAAAAAAGGACCCAGAGGAAAAGCCAGACCTAAGTAGGACTTGGCCGAATGCTTGAAAATGATTATCAGGAATCTCTTTTTGCAACTCTTAATGTCATACTTTGCTTTGAGTTTGCTTACTTTTTAGTCTGTCGCTTTCTAAGTGGAGGGATAGGTGACCACCACGAGGTTCTGATACTTAGTCTCTGTTGCTAGTGGAATGAATATTCCTCTTTCTTAATACATTTATTTAAAATTTCAAGACTGTGGCACCTGGGTGATTCAGTCTGATAAGTGCCTGCCTGCGGCTCAGATCATGATCCTGGGATCCTGGTATCCAGCCCTGTTTCAGGCCCCCTGCTCAGCAGGGAGTCTGCTTCTCCTTCTCCCTCTGCTCCTCCACCTGCTTCTGCTCCCTGAGTGACTCAGTCAGTTAAGCATCTGCCTCTTGATTTTGGCTTAGATCATAATCTCAGGGTCATGGGATGCAGCCCTATGTTGGGCTTCTCTCTCAAATGAGTAAATAAATCTTTAAAAAATAAAATAAAATATCAAGACTGTCTAATAGACCAGCTTGGGACATGGACCTATTTTTAATCAATTGTTTTTGGAAGAAGGAAGACATGCTCTGAGTAGTCCCTGTCCAGAGCTAAGGGATGTCTGATCTGAAATATCCACACCTGAAGTAGGCAGAAATAATTCCCAGTGAAGAATTTGGTGTATTTTAAATAAAAGAACAAAAATGAGATGCTGGAAAGCATAAGGTTAAGATCTGAAGACACCTTGGTTCAGAGAGCACATTCTATGTCCAAAACTTGAAGTGGTTCATGACTGCAGAAAATAATTATTTTGTTCATCATACATCCCTTTTTTCTGTGTGCTGCACTGTGTGTTTTAGGCATAGCACTTCCACAAAGCCAGTCACATTAATTTAGTGGGTACACTAAACCTGGTATAATATACTATCTTAAAATAGGATAATTAAAACCATCCCAGGGACTCGTTTTGAAAATGAGGAGATAAGCAGCTTAGGAATTTGTCTCTTGAGGGAGAAACTCCTTTTGTTATTGTTGTTGTTGTTGTCTTAATAGTTAATTATATGCTTCTTAAATTGAAACCAAAGGTATTATAAAACATGTCATGCTCTCTAGATTCCTGTTAAAAGAAGTTCTACTTTTCATGGAGATCTATATTTAAGATGTCTACTCCTTTCATCTTCCATCAATGCCACACCATCTTGATTATCACAGCTTTATAGGAAGTCTTTTTTTTTTTTTTGTATAAAGATTTTACTTATTTATTTGTCAGAGAGATAGAGCACAAGCAGGGGGCAGGCAGGGGGAGAAGTAGGCTCCCCACTTAGCAAGGAGCCTGATGTGGGACTTGATCCCAGGGATCATGACCTGAGCTGAAGGCAGACACTCAACTGACCAAGCCACCCACGCATCCCGGTTTTATAGTTAGTTTTGAAGTAGGATAGTGTCAGATCTCCAACTTGTTCTCCTCCAATATTATGTTGGCTTTTCTGGGTCTGTCGCTTATTTATATAAACTTTCGAATCAGTTTTTCAATATCCGTAAAATGATTTTGATCTCTCTTTCACTGGGATTGCATTAAATATATAGACCAAGTTGGAAAGAAGTGACATCTTGAAAATATTTCGAGTATTTATATCTATGAACATAGAATCTCCATTTATTTAGTTCTTTGATTCCATTCCACAGAGTTACGTAGTATCTTGTACATCTTCTGTTAAATTTATCCTTAAGTATTCCATTTTGGGATGTTAATGTAAGTGGTACTGTGTTTTTTATTAAAATCCACGTGTTCATTTGTAGTGTATAGGAAAGGGATTGACTTTTGTACTAAAAAGCTTGCTATAATTGTTTATTAGTTCCAGGACATTTTTTTTGTCTTTTTATTTTTTTTAAATTTCTACTTAGAAAAGAATGACATCTGCAAGAAAGACAGTTTTATATCTTCCTTCCCAATCCTTATAACTTATTTCATTCCCTATAATTACAATAGAGGGGACATCCTTGTATTGTACCTGATTTTATTGGGAAAGCTTTGAGTTTCTCACTATTAAGTAAGATGCCAGCTGTTAATTTTTTTGTAGGTAGTATTTACCACAGTTAAGAAAGTTCTGCACAGATGTTTTGTTGTTGTTATTGTTGTGTGTTTGTTTGTTTTTATCATGAATGAGTGTTGGATTTTGTAAAATGTTTTTTTTTCTGCAAATATTGAGATGATCATATGATTTTTTTTAAGTCTGTTGATGTGAAGGAGTACATTAATTGATTTATAAATCTTGTACCAGCCTGACACAACTGGACTAAGTCCCACTTAGATGTGGTGTATTATTCTTTCTATGCATTGTTGTATTCAATTTGCTAATATTTGTTGAGAATTTTGCATGTTTATGAGGGATGTTTGTCTGAAGTTTTTTTTTTCCATATAATATCTTTGTTTGATGTTAGCATTAGAGTAATGCTGTCATCACAGAATGAATTAGAAAGTGTTTATTGTACTTCTATTCTCTTAAACAGTGTGTGGAGGATTGGTATAACTCCTTTTAACATTTGGTGGAATTCACCAGTGAACCCATCTGAGTTTGTTTTGGAAGGCTATTAGTTATTAAGTTTCCTTAATAGATAGAAGCTTTTCAGATTGTATTTCCTCTTATGTGAGTGTAAACAAATTGTGTCTTTCAAAGAATTGGCCAATTTAATCTAGATTATCAAATTTGTGGCATAGAATTGTTCATTGTGTTTATTTATTGTGTTTGTTTATTACCCTTTCAATGTCAATGGGTTCAGTAGTGATGTCCCCTCTTTCATTTCTGATATTAGTAATTTGTGTCTTTTCTCTCTCTCTCTCTCTTTTTTTTTAAATAAGCCTGGTCAGAAGCTTAACAATTTAATAATCTAAGGAAGGATCAACTCTAGATTTTATTGATTTTCTCTTTTGATTTCCTAATTTTTATGTCATTGATTTTCTACTTTAATTCTTATTATTTCTTTTCTTCTTACTTTGGATTTAATTTGTTCTCCTTTTTCTAGTTTTCCAGAGTGGAAAGTTAGATTATTTCAAGCTAATTTTTCAAGGTGTAAGGTTAGCTATGTTCCTAGCATGCATTCATGAATAAATGAATGAATAAATAAATAAATTACAGTCTTTAACACAATCATATTCATTCTCAGTGTCACAATATACGCTACTCTCATCTTTATTTTATAACTTTTGCCATGCAATGCTTATGTAGTTTACACATTTTTATCCATCAAGTTATAGAAAATAGTCTAAATTAATATTTTAAAGTTTTATGTAGGTTTCTGTGACATTAAATAAATATAACTACAAGTTGAAAATAATAGGGTGCCTAGTGGCTCAGTTGGTTAAGCATCTGCCTTTGGCTCAGGTCATGATCACAGGGTCCTAGGAATGAGTCCCACATTGGGCTCCCTGCTGAGAGGGGAGCTTCCTTCTCCCTCTCCCTCTGCTCTTTCCCCTTATTGTGTTTTCACTCACTCTGCTTTCTCACTCTTACTCTCTCTCTCAAATAAATATATAGTCTTTAGAAAAAAATGTTTTTGATGGTCTTTTCAATTTTCTTCCTATCATCCTGTTATCAAAATAAAGAAATATATAGACAGAACAATAAATGAATTAAAGACTCAAAAATATAACTCCATAAGAGGACATAGGCAGAAACTCCAGGTTCAAAACCAAGAACCCACACATCACAAAATACTTTGCTGTTAAATAAATACCCTTTCCACCCCCCCCCCAAAGTATTCTGGAAAGCAACAAGACACTCATAAAACCAATTGATTTAACCACACTGGAAGTGGTAGAGATGAATGCAAGGACTGTTTTGCCAGAATATGCTTTCTTTTTGTTAGGGAGCAGAAAAATGAGTTACAGTGGTAGGATGAAGATCAATGTAAAAGAGATCACGTGCTCATATAGGAATGATGTCAAATTCTGATGTATATCAGAATATGTACTGTGATATGATCAAATACAATTTACTCTGCTACAGTATGTATAACTATCATGCAAGTCTTCTCCGATGATGTAGACTTAAAGATAGGAGAATAAGTGGAGGTTACAATATTCCAAACACAATTTTCATAGAATTTAAGTAATTTTAAGTAAACTAAGAAAAAACAATCAAGAAATGCTTTGCTGGGGGCACCTGGGTGGCTCAGTGGGTTAGAGCCGCTGCCTTCGGCTCAGGTCATGATCTCAGGGTCGTGGGATCGAGCCCCGCATCGGGCTCTCTGCTCTGCGGACAGCCTGCTTCCTCCTCTCTCTCTGCCTCTCTGCCTACTTGTGATTTCTGTCTGTCAAATACATAAATAAAATCTTTAAAAAAAAAAAAAGAAAGAAATGCTTTGCTGTAATTAAAGAGAAAGTCTTGAAGATACATAAAGGACCAATGCCTGCAAAATTCTTAATCATAGAAACAGAACAAAAAATGTTATACTTACTCAGATTCACTTCAAGTATAAAGTCTATTTAGACAGAAAAGTTAAACATTCAATAATTCATGAAATGTAGACTCAGTGGTCCCTAACTGGGGAAAAGGACTATCAGAAAATAATACCATCACTAAAAATATGAATTAAAATAAGGAAAAAATTGAAATCAGTGAAATTATTCTTTATTATTCAGTAATTGTGTGCTTATGTCATTATACATTTGTCAATACCATTGCAAGGAATGAACATAAATGTGGACTTTTGTTAAAAATAATGTACTGATATTGGCTCATTAATTGTAATGAAGATACCACATTAACGCAAAAATGTTAATGTTTGGAGAAATTGGATAGCGGAAACAGGTGAGAAGTCACATGGGAATTCTCTGTACTTTTTTTTTTTTAAAGATTTTATTTATTTATGTATTTATTCATTCATTCATTATTTATTGAGAGAAAGAGAGAGTCGTAACTCCCAGTATCTGTAACTGTGATCTTATTTGGAAATTAGTTATGAGGGAAATCTGATGAAGTCACACTTGTTGAGTGGCCCCTGATCCAATGCCTGGTGTCCTTATAAGATAAGGCAATTTGGGCACACAAGGATGAAGAGGGAAGAAAGCAATGTGAAGAAACAGTTGTAGAAGAAAATGTGATGAGAACAGATAGAAGTTGGAGAAATATTATAGAAATATTTCTACAAGCCAAATAATGTCAAGGGATACTGGCAACTATCAGAAACTATGAAAGAAACACGGAAGGGATTATTCTTTATATCTACAAGTAGGAACCTTACTGACACCTTGATTTCAGACTTCCAGCCTCCATAACTGTGAGAGAATTAATTCCAGTTGCTTTAGTTACCCAGTTTGTTATGAACTGTAATGACAGTCCTAAGAAATGAATACAGATTTTGCTTTGAGGGAATGGGGTGCTGCTGTCACAAATGCTTAAATTATCAAAGTTGTTTTGGAATTGTGTGATGGGTAGAGACCAGAGAAATTTGAAGCACTTGGTAGAAAAAAAAACCCTAGATATCCCTGAAGATAAAGTTGGTTAGAAATATGACTTTTCAAGACAATTATGGTGAGTGTGCAGAGGGAAATGAGTAATATGGTAGAGAAAGCTTCTGTTTTTTACATATGTAATCATGAACAAAATGTTGGCAAAATGTGTTATAGATGCCTCTGGTGTAGCCTCAGACAGAAATGAGGAGCATGTTATGGGAAGGGAGACCCCTGGAAAAGTGCCCTTTGTTTTTAAATTCCAGACAACTTGACTGAATTATGTTCCACTGTTGGGTGGAAAGTAAAACTATGAATTTGTATACTGAGTCGAGAAGTTTTCTAAAGAGAGTATAGAAGGTGTGTCCTAGTTTCCCTTGATGCTTACAGTAAATGTGAGAGGAAAGAGATCTAATGAGGAAGGAATTGGCAAACAAAATGGAACCAACACTTGATGATTTGGAAAATTCTCAACCCTATCTATATCATCACAAAAGATGAGAAAGCATCCTTTGTAGAGAAAACATTAAATGTGTCACTGAAAAACCATTTGCTAAGTTTACAAAAGAGATTAAGCATGTGATTTATAGATCCAATCAGTATCTCAGCAGAAGCCATAAATAGAGATTGGGTTATCCAGAAAGTATCTGTAGGAAACTCTGTGTCTAGAGGCATGTATCACCAAAAAAAATGTATAAAAGACCAACAAGGGCTATGAATATTTTACACCAGCAGAAACACTGTCAGCTAGCACTGACAAGGAGATAAATGAGATAAAAGAAATTGACTCTGAGGGTAGAGTCAAGAAATGAGATAAAAGAAATTGACTCTGAGGATAGAGTCAAGTAGAAGTCAGTGCTATTGGTCCAGTGTCTGGGCTCTCCAATGGGACCTCCCCAAGCCAAGAGAACAGGACCACTAGTCTGGTGGTTGCAGAGGGTAGAGTAGAGGGCCATATAGAATTATCCTCAGGTTTTAAAATCTATGAAATTTGCCCTACTGAGTATCAGATGTGTTGAGACCCAAGACCTTTTTATTTTTTTTTTTTAGTTTGTGTATTGTTGACACACAGTGTTAACATTAGTTTCCAGTATATAATATGATGATTCAACTTCTCTATATGCTATGTTATTCTCCCCACTAGTGTAACTACTATCTGTCACCATTGAATACTATTACAATATCATTTACTATATTCCCTATGCTTTGCCTTGTATTCCAATAACTTATTTATTCCATGACTGGAAGCCTGTATCTCTAACTCCCCTTCACCGATTTTTCCCATCCTCCCACTCCCCTCCCCTCAGGCAATATCATTTTGTTCTCTATATTCGTAACTCTGGTTCTGCTTTTTGTTTGTTTGTTTATTCATTTGTTTTTTAGATTCCACTTATAAATGAAATTACATAGTATTTTCCAAGACTTCTTTTAAGCTTTTAATTTGTCCCTCATGAAATTATAATGTCTATCTTACATACTATCTTATGATTTTTTTTTTTAAGATTTTTTATTTATTTACTTGACAGAGAGAGGGAGGGAGAGCAAGCAAGCACAGGCAGAGGCAGAGGGAGAAGCAGGCTCCCTGCCAAGCAAGGAGCCTGATGTGGGACTCGATCCCAGAACCCTGGGATCATGACCTGAGTTGAAGGCAGAAGGCAGCCGCTTAACCAACTGAGCCACCCAGACGTCCCTATCTTATGATTTTTTTTAAAAAGTTGAGTCATACAAATAATATTATCTCAGTATAGTGGGTCAAAATTAGAGTCAGAAAGCAGAGGAAAAATTTAAAAATTCATAAATATGTGAAAATTTAGATTATATTGCTAACTAACTGATAGATCAAAGAAAAAAATCACAAGATAAATTATAAGTAGTTTTAATATAACTGAAAGTGACATTAAATATTAAAGTCAAAATTTCTAGGATGCAGGAAAGCAGTACACAGAGAAAAATTTACAACTGCAATATGTCATTAAAAAAAAAAGTTCTCAAATGAATAACCTAACCTTCCAAACTTAAGAAATTAAAAAGATCATTGGCTCAAACTAAACCCAAAAATTTACTGGCATTTTATAGGCAGGAGAAATAGACATTAAAAATAAAGACATCCAGGGGCGCCTGGGTGGCTCAGTGGGTTAAAGCCTCTGCCTTCAGCTCAGGTCATGGTGTCAGGGTCCTGGAATTGAGCCCTGCATCGGGCTCTCTGCTCAGCAGGGAGCCTACTTCTTCCTCTCTCTCTCTGCCTGCCTCTTTGCATACTTGTGATCTCTGTCTGTCAAATAAATAAATAAAATCTTAAAAAAAAATAAAGTAAAGACATCCAGATTGAAAGAAAGAAGTAAAATGATCCCTATTTTCAAATGGCATGTTATTATAAATAAAAAAAAATCCTAAAAGATTCATTTATTTATAAGAAACCCAAACTATTAAAACCAATAAACAAGTTAAGCAAGATTCTTATAAAATAATCATTTGCATTTTTATATACTCCCAATAAAAAATTTAATCATAAAAGTAAGTAAAAAAAAATCCTTAAGATAGAATCAGAAGGAATAAAATACTTAGGAATGTTTTCAAAAAAAGTAATGCAAGATTTGTACAGTGAAAACTGTAAAACATTGTGAAAGGGATTAAAGGAGATCTAAATAAATGGGAAAGCAGGTTCATGGTTCAGAAGACTTTATTATTTAGATGCCTCCACTTCCCTAACTGATATACAGATTTAAGACTAATCCTTATCAAAATCCCTGCTGGATTTCTTGCAAAAACTTTTAAAAGTGATCCTAAATTTCATATGTAAATGCAAGGAACCCAGAATGGTCCAAATAATCTTAAAATAGAAGAAAAATTTGGAGGACCCACATCTCCTGACTTCAGGATTCACTACAAAGCTACAGTAATTAAGCCAGTGTGGTATTGACATATGGTGGACACATAGATCAATGAAATAGAATTGGGAGTCCAAAAAAAACTTTACATGTTTAATCAATTGATTGTAAGTGAAGGTACAAGATCATTTAATGAGGAGAGAATAGCTTTTTCTACAAATATTACCAGAAAGACTGGATATCCAGATGCAAAATAATGAAGTCAGATCCTTTCCACAATTCATACACAAAAAACTTCAGAGGGATTACAAGTAAATATAAGTACTGAAACCATAAAACTCATAGGAAAAAAACAAACAAATAAATAAATCATTATCTGGTTAGATAATATTTTCTCATATGTAACCCCAAAAAAGTACAACTGACAAAATTAATGAAAGCCTCCATGAAAATTCAAAACTTTGTGTTGCACACAGTATCATCTCAGAAGGGAAAAGACATCCCTCAGTAGAGAAGGACATATATGCAATGACTTCTGGAATTTATATTCTGGAGTTTTATATTTACATTTAACAGAATATGTACTTTTAAAACTCAATAATTTTTAAAAATCACCTCATTTAAAAAATGGACAAAGAATTATAGAGATATGTCTCCACTGAAGAAATACAAATGAAATGCAAAAATGTTCAACACTGAGTCATTCAGGAGATACAAATGAAGCTATGAGATGCCACTTTATATCTAATAAGATGGCTCTATTTCCAAAGACACAACGAGTGTTGATAAGGCTGGAAAAATTTGAAGAATTTGAAGAATTTGAAGGCTGGAAAGAATTTGAAGAATTTTCTTGTGGGAATGTAAAATGGTGTACTTTGGAAAACTACTTGATATTTCCTCAAAATTTAAGCACTGTATGAACATTTTATGAAGCATTGTATGAAGTTTTTCCATTTCTAGTTATAAACCTAACAGAAATAAAAACATGTATCCATGAAAAAAGTTGCACACAAATGTTCATAGCAGCATTACTCATTTTAGCTGAAATATGGGGGGAAAGTCTTGAATGTATATCAACTGATAAATGAATAAATAAAATATGGTCTTTACATCCATGGAATATTTACCCATACACTGTGAATGACATATTGATAAATATTGAAGACTACCTATTCTAGTCTACCTATTGTAAGACTTCCTATTGTATGATTCCATTCATATGAAATGTCCAGAATGGGCAAATCTATAGAGACAGAAAGATCCTCTGGGTCTGGAGGAATGTGGCTTAAACAGCAGTGACTGCTCATGGACATGGGGTTTCTTCTTAGAGTGATAAAAATGTTTTAAATTTAAATTGTGTTGATGACTTCACAACTCTGTGCATATATTTTTAAAAAACACACTGAATTATACATTTAAAATGGGTATATTTCATGACATTTAAATTATATCTCTCTAAATATGTTAAATAATTCAATTGAATTTGTTGTATTGATTTTTTAAATTAAATTATTATTTAAATTTTAAATTTAAATTTAAACTTAAATAAATAAATAAATAAATAAATAAGATTTAAATTTAATTTTAAATAAATTTTAAATTTAAATTTAAATTAAATTTTAAATTTAAATTTAAATTAAATTAAATTAAATTAAATTATTTTATCAATTTCCCTATGGAGTATTCATCCTTTCCATTAGATTAGAGTTTTGATTATTTTTCTACCTGTTTACATACTAATCTCAGTTTGATTTGCATGTTTATTAAAATCAGATCAGTCATGAAGTAATTAGCTGGAAAATATTTAGATGAGTCCCAGAAAGGACAACTGGAAAACTGTGAAATTTTAGTGGTTATGGCAGTTATGCTTAGATTGTATGAACAATGCCGGTTCTAAAAATTCATTATAAATTATACAGAAGATCATATACAGGGAAAGAAAAGTCAGCAAACATTTCTCTTTTGAGATAAATATTTTTGTGTCTCTTTATCAGGCAGATACAAAAAATGAAAGACTTTGCTAAGCACATTAGCTTCTAATAGTGTATTTTCATTTCACAGTTGTTTATTTATGCATCTGTGTTGTCACCCAGCAAACCACAAACATCTGCAGCAGGGTAAGTATATCATGAGCTTTAGAGAAAGGCAGATCTGGAGTAAAATACACAACCTTTGCCACTTACAAGATTGTGCTAACTATTTAGCTAATGAATCTCAGCATCCTCGTTTGTTAAATCGGTAAAAGAGTGTATACACAACAAACCAAACTAAACCCAGATGCACAGATACAGAAAACAGACTGGTGGTTTCCAGAGAGAAGGGAGTGTGGGGGACAAAATGGGTGAAGAGAATCCAGTACAAACTTACAGTTATGAGATAAGTCATGGGATGTAATGTACAGCACCGAAAATATAGTCAGTAGCATTGTATTGACTTTGTATGGTGACAGATGGTAGCTAGATTTCTTGTTGTGATTATTTCACAATGTACACAAATGTTGAAAACACTTAAACTAATAGAATATTGTATGTCAATTATGCATCAATTAAAATTCTTGAAAAAAAATAAGAGTGCATACACTGCAATATTTTTAGGATGAAAGTAAATGATAAGTACTTAGACAATCTCTCCATGACAGATCTTTGGCATTTAATGAAAGTTGAACTTTACAAATGAAGGTGTGGTTGTGTATGAATGTGCATATATGCATATATATAATAAAAACAAACCTATATTTTACTGTATTTTCAATTTAAATTTCTTAATTAAGATATCTAATTGCCTAAATTTTTGAAAATTTAGATATTATTCTGCAGTTTAATTCTTGAAGTTTAGATACTAGTGACTGTATTTTCGTAGCTTATTTTCTAAGTTTTGTTATTCTTGCTTTCGACGAATGTTTTAGCTTATTTAAAGTATAAATGTTAGGGGTGCCTGGGTGGCTCAGTGGGTTAAAGCCTTTGACATTGGCTCAGGTCATGATCCCGGGGTCCTGGGATCGAGCCCCACATAGGGCTATCTGCTCAGTGGGGAGCCTGATTCTTCCTCTCTCTCTGCCTGCCTCTCTGCCTACTTGTGATCTCTGTCTGTTAAATAAATAAAATCTTTAAAAAAATAAAGTATAAATATTAAGGAATTTACCATCATTTTATACTCATAAGAAAACTGAGTTTATTTATTTTTACCATCACAATTTAGTTGAGGATAAAATAGTTTATATCTATTTTAAGTGGTTAACTATTTAATGCCTACCATGATTTTAAACTGAGTAAAATTTTGACTAATGACAATGATTTATAATATAACACTTATCATGTTAATTAGTTAAATAATTTAATTGATATCTGAAATTTTAAGAATTTTGAAGCCTAAAAAATTCATCATCAGTTGTTTATTAAGAATCATTTTACCTTGACTTTTCTAAAGTAATATTTATTAGTTCAAAGTAAATCTTTGAGAAGTGAAGCAGATATATTTCCCAAGAGATAATGCATCACACAGAGTTGGAAAAAACACACACAAAAAAACTGAGAGTGCATATTTACATTTGCCCCAAGAGAACTGGTACTTCCAAATTTTGTGACAAAATCTGATACTTTGAAGGAAATTTGATCTTTTTGACAGTTCTACTGGGTTTTCATCTCAAAAAACAGGAAGAATTTTGCCACTTTCAGGAAGTCAAGCAACCAATTATTAGGAGGTAAGAAAACACGATTTTTTTTTTCACGATATTCAGTACACTGTTTCTTTCTCTGTAGAATTTTAAATTCCATTTGCCAATATTGTTCCATATTAAATAGTCCATTTTTTTTTTCAGTAAATGCCACTTAGTTATTTTTATGTGGGTCTTTTCCATGGGTGAGAGAAAGAAAAGAAAGAGAGACAGAGAGAGAGAAGTCTTTTACCATTACTTAAGATGATGGCAAAAGACTTATTTTAAATATATTTTCCCCATGTAAAAAATTAACATTTTTTACACTTTAATTTCTTATGTTGTAGAGTTCATAAATGAAATAATGTTTATTTTCTGTTCAATTTTAAATAGGATATATTTTGTCATTTCCAAAATGTAGAATATCTAACACACACACACACACAATTCTTAAATGCTGATTACCTTTTGATCATATTATAAATTCCCATTTTCCTGCATTCAACACCCTAGAGAGTAAGATAAGATTTTGTAGGTGTACATCCTGTAGAAGAAGTATGTCTATGTATATATATATATATATATATGTATATATATATATATATATATGCCTGTGTGGTAGGCAATGTATCAGAGGACTTTAGAACGGGATAAAAAATTGTTTGGAGCTTGTAGATGTGGCAAAACATGACTGTAAAATATGGCTCAAAGTAAAATTAAAATTGGAGTCTAGAATCATACATAGAATACACTGAAATAAAACAATCTATGTGTGGCACCAAACTAGCACGAACCTCTTGAAGAGAGTTTTGCCTGAAGGAATGGAGTTCTAGTTCTGCTTCTGACAGAGATTGCATATCCAATAAGTATCTTAAAGAATTAGACCCTTTTTAAACACATGATGATGATTATACATTGTAGCATTTGCCAAGGAAGGAAATGTAGAATAATGCAAAACATTTTACCCTTAGAATTAAATAGCCTTAGATTATTTGTCCTTTTATTTATTTATTTTTAGTTGGGTTTTATTGAAATATGATTTTAAAATAGTCATATCAATCAGTTTTCAGTATACAATTTGATAATTTTCTGAAGTGTTTGCAATCATTTAATTAACTATATTATGATAACGATATTTCTGTCACCTAAAATATTCCCTATCCCTTTGCAATCAATCTCTTCCTAATATCTTCTAGCCAGGAGCAGTTAAAAAACCGCTATTACTATATTAAACAAAGTCATATAATATGTAGTGTTTGGGGGTCACCTTTCATGTGCCTTTCTTTGAGAATTATCCATATCTTTGGATTCCAGGACCCAGTTCAGATGTATGTGTGTGTGTCAGGGGCAGGGAGTGGGTGGACTTTCCCGCAAGAACAAAAAATTCTCAGACACCAGTTGGGTGTCCTACCATTTAGCGAAACTACCTACACAGAGATTGGGTCAGAACACAGAAGCTGACAGCTCAATTCTGCAAGATTGCCTCCCCTGCCTACCCATTACAATGCCAGTCAGAAGTCCAGGTAGTTACCACTATTTCTAACCAACTAGCTATAAATAAGTTTCTCGTGACACCCTTCCAGAGTTTAGCTAATGGCAAGGGTGGTTTACAGAACTCAGAGAAAGATTTTACTTCCTAGATCACTGGTTTCTTATAAAAAAGATATAATTCAGAAACCGCCAGATGGAAGTGGTACATAGGGCAGGGTATGAGGACAGGTTGTAGAGCTTCCATGCCCTCTCTAGGTGAGCCACTCACCCCAGATCTGCACATGTTCACCAATCTGGAAGCTATCTGAACCCTGTCCTTTTGGGTTTTTATGGAGGCTTGTTACACAAAGGAGACTGATTAAATCATTGGTCACATGGTTGTTCTCCTAGCAACCAGCCCACCATCCTTAGGTGGTGTTCAAAAGTCACCTTATTAACATAACAAGAGATTCCTTGGTCTTTTTCTTAGGAAATTCCAAGGCTTTAGGAGCTATGGCATAAATGTGGACAAAAACCAGATATATATTTTCTAGTATAAATCACAATATAACACTGTGCTACTGTATATACCAGAGTCAATTCATGTTTGGTGTTGATTTGAATTCCATTGTATGGATATAAACACACTATCAAATTTTCATGTAGTATGAAGAAAGCTATTATAAATCAATATAATTCTTGTTTTTGGAGTTCTTGTCTTTGGAGTACACATGCTTTAATTTACTTTGGTGATTATCTATGAATGAAATTGCTGAGTCTATGATAATCATGTATTTAACTTTATAGGAAATTGTAAAATTATTTTTGCGTTACAATACATGAGTTCTTCACCAATATTTGATAATAGTCTTTTAAAATGTAATTATTCTAGTATTCTATTCTAGGATGTAGAGGATGTATTTTCTAAAATGGCTAATAACATTTAATACCTTCTTTTGTGTTTAATTATCATTCAAATACCTTGTTTGGTGAAGTGTAACTTCAAACATTTTAGCAATTTTATTGAAACATTTTTTTTCTTTATTAAAAACTTGTAAGAGGTTTTTACATATTCTGGGTACAAATTCTTTATCAAATGTATGTTGTTCAGATAGTTCATTCCAGTCTTTCACCGTTAAGTATAACATTAGTATTTTATAGTATAATTTTATCAAGGTGAGAAAGTTTCTTTCTCTTCCTAGCTTGTAAGGATTTATACCATAAATTGCTATACAAGTTTGCCAAATTTGTGAGATTTGGGGTACCTGGGTGGCTCAGAGGCTTCCTTGGGCTCAGGTCATGATCCCAGGGTCCTGGGATCCAGTCCCACATCTGCCTCCTTGTTTGGCAGGAAGCTCCTCTGCCTGCAGTTACCCCTGCTTGTGTACTCTCTCTCTCTGACAAGTAAATAAAATATTTAAAAAAAAATTAATGAGATTTTAATGATACTAAGAACTGGTCACTGGAAAGGGATTTAGCATTTATCCTTTATCACTGTATGTGCCATAGCACTGGATAATCAAGTAGTATATTAGCAAAAGTACCTTTTTATAAAGTAATTCCAATTGATAAATAAAAATAAATGTTCAAAATACCTCCATTTTGCAAACCCCACTGCATGAATAAGGAAAATACAATATATTATGTTACTTCTATTTATTCTTTCTCTAACCTTTCTTCTAGTATGCAGATCAGTTCTGACTTCTATCATTTTCCTTCTCTCCGAAGAACTTATTTTGACATTCCCTACAAGGCAGTCCTATTAGTAAAAAGTCCTTCAGTTTTTATGTGTGTTAGAGGGTCTTTATTGCTCCTTCACTTTTAAAGGATAATTTCCCTGGCTACAAAATTCTAGTTTGGTGATAGCATTTCTTTTAGCACTTTAAATATTTCACTATACTCTCCTTTGATTGCATAGTTTCTAGAGATCAGTGGAATAGAATTCTCATCCTTGTTTCTTTGTAGGTTAGGGTTTTAGTTTTTGTCTTGTTTTGTGTCGTTTACTTCTCTTTTTGCCCACTTGTAGTTTTAATCTCAAGCTAGTCCACACTTAGGGTCCAGCAATCCATCAATTACAATTTGAAATGTCTACAGATAGTAGTAGATGTACCTGTATTCTGTCCTGGGTCCTGCTTTGTTGCCCATAAGCTGTCATTCTCTGTATCTGCCTATCTGTCTTTCCAGCTTTTAGAAGAGCAGTTTGTTCTGTTACCTCAATTCTCTGATGAATCTAGGAAATATTATTGATTTCTGGTTTCTTCAGTTTTCATCTTACTGTGAGCACAGGAGTGAAAACCTCCAAGCTCTTTACATGTCAGACCAGGAACTAGAAACAAATGTAAAACACCAAATTATAGAACATACAGATGATAGTACAGGAGAAAACTTTGGTGACCTTGGGTTTGGCAATGAGTTTTTCGATACAGCTTCAAAAGCATAATGCATGAAAGGAAAAAGGAAAAAAGAAACACAAAAAACTGATGTTAAGCTACGTTTAAAAAAATACCATTCTATTAAAGACACCATTAAGAGAATGAAAACACCTGCTACTGACTTGGAGCAAATATTTGCAAAAGACATATCTGATAAAGGATTTGTGTCAGAAAAATGCAAATGCTCTTAAAATTCCACAATAAGTAAACAAACAACCCAGTTAGAAAGTAGAAGATCTGGAAAACAAACAAACAAAACAACAACAACAACAACAACTTCATCAATGAAGATAAGCAGATGGCAAATAAGTATATTGAAAATATGCTCAATATCAAATGTTATTAAGTCATTGTAGGTTAAAACGAGATACGTCTATACACCTATCAGTATGGCTAAATTCCAAAACACATGACAACACCAAATGCTGGAGAAGGTGTGGAGCAAAATGAACTCTCATTAATTGTTAATAGGAATGAAAACGTGGTAAAGCCACTTTCAAAGACAGTTTGGAAGTTTCTGACAAAGCTGAACATAGTCTTACCCATTGGTCCCTGCAATTGCTCCCCTAGGTATTGTCTAGGTATTGTTAACCTTAAAAGAAAAACTGCTAGTTATTTTACTAGCAATGACAGATTTATTCAAGAATAAAGGAGGATTGCAATCTGGGACGAACAAGCTACATCAAAGCCATATGCAAATGAGGGTAGCTAGGGAGAGGCACACTTTTTTTAAGGAGAAAAGGGGTAACATTGGAAGGTTGTCATGAACTAAAAACCCATTGGAATGAACTGGGAGTTCAAAGGGTGGTGGCTTTTCACTGGCAGAGCTGTTTCAGGTAGGGATGAGGAGAATGTCTCTTCCTCTGGCTGGAGTAGTAGAGTGTCGTCTACGTGCAAGGTGAAGTCTAACTCTGCAATTGATGAGGGTGGTAGAGTGGGAGAGCTCCCCCAGCCAAAACCTGCCAAGGTTTAGAGCAACTTTATTCATAATTGCTGAAGGCTAGAAGAAACTAAGATGTTAGGTGAATGGATAAATAAACTGTGGATCATTCACACAGTGAAATACTACTTATTAATACAGAGAAATGAGCTATCAAGACATGAGAAGACATAGAGGAAACTTAAATGCATATTGGTAAGTGAAAGAAGGCAGTCTGAAAAGACTATATACTGCATGGTTCCAACAACATGACATTCTGGAAAAGACAAATCTGTAAAGACAGTGAAAGGATTAGTTAATGTCAGGGACTGTGGGTAGGAAAAAAATGAATAACTCAAGTACAGAAGAATTTAAGGGCAGTGAAATTCTTCTTTTAGACGATACATGACATTACACATTTGTGAAACACATAAAACTGTCCAACACAAAAAGTAAACCTTAATGTGAACTATAGAAACTTTAGTTAATAACAGTGTATCAATACTGGCTCATCAACTGTAACAAATACATTACACTAATTCAAAATCTTAATTGTGGGGGAAACTGTGGTTAGGAGGAGGAGGAGTATCTGGGAATTCTATGTAGTTGTTGTCAATATTTCTATAAACCTAAAACTGCTCCAAGTAATCAAGTCTATTGATGTGAAGGAAAAAGTGTAAAAATCCTGAGACCATATATATTGAGAAGACAATTCTTACGTTTCCTAACCTTGGATCTTCTGA
Organism: Taxidea taxus jeffersonii; assembly: GCA_003697995.1. Lineage (NCBI taxonomy): Eukaryota > Metazoa > Chordata > Mammalia > Carnivora > Mustelidae > Taxidea > Taxidea taxus. The sequence goes on along the minus strand of ML107705.1, from coordinate 12,547 downwards.
CCACCAGATGTATATCATGAGTGAATTTTAGGATATTGACAACATTTCTCGATCTGTGTGAAAACTTCATATCCTTGTAATTTAAGTTTGCATGAGATTTTCCTTATAGACATTGACCCCCACATTTTAAAACTCGCATTAAAGACAAAAATGTTAATATTAATGTTAATTCTGAAGCCTGTAATTATTTTCTTAAATCTTTATATTTATTTCTTAAGTTAGTGTACTCATATGTAAAACACTTTATTCACAGATAATTCATTTTTCACAGTCTTGGTACCATAATTCAATTATTGAAATTCCCTCCAAAACATTAAGCAACTAATACAGAAAAAAACTAAAACAAAACAAAACAAAACAAAAGAACCCCAAAAACAAAAAAACAAAAACCTCATCCAAAATTCCTAAGTCAAGCATTTACCACTGTTTTTTTTTTTTAACACCACTGTCAGCTTACAAGCATTTTTGAATTATTCAGTGATCTTTGTTGTACTTTATTTTTTTCAGTTTAGAAACATTGACCTGTTCTAAGTGATTTCTGGTAGACATATTTCCATCTCAAACTTGGTATTCATGCCTTGAAGAATCCTGGAAGCAGCATTACTTCCATTAGACTAGGAAGTTCATTTTTATGCCAGTTGGATGCACCAAAATCTTGACTTCACATTTGTTATGACTACACTGCGATGAAGATAGATGGTTCAAACTATTTTTATTAAAAGTTCCATTCAGAGTTGCATAATGGTTTGGCCATTGTAAATGTGAAAAAGGGTAAATGAATTACTGCACATGAACTTAATCAACTTCATCTTGTTTATATCCAGGCTCCTCTCCAACTCATCAAGGTCATTTTGAATTTTAATCCAGTTTTTAAATGTGCTAATTGTCCTACCAAATTGGTGTCATCAGCAAATTTAATAAAGACACTCTGGTTCATCACCCCAATCATTAATTTAAAAATGTTTAATAGTAGCAGGCTAAGTAATGACCCCTGCAACAGTATACTTAGCACTTAAATTTTCAAAAGATAATACTGTATAATCAATTTCCTGACAACTTGATGCTTTCCGGTGGTTAAGGATATGTGTGTGTGTGTGTGTGTGTGTGTGTGTGTGTGTAAAATACATAAAAATTTCATTAATGTATCAATTTATGTTTATTTATATATGTGTAAATGCTAGTGTTAGTCATTTTGGCCTTAGAGTTTGAAAGTAGGGAATAAGTCTACATCACTCTTTCCTGATATTTTGAAACAATATCATTTTTATTCGAAATGCCTGAAATCATATTGAACTACCTACCATGTTTCCTACTTTCATTCTTATGTGACCTCATTTTTACAGTTCCCCATACTTATCAAAACATTTAGCAGCTTGTGGCTCACCATTGCACCTGGTTTAATTATCCCACTATCTCATTAATCTGATCCCCCAGAAACCTATGATATTTTACTTCATCTTTTCCAAACCAGCACTCATATGGTCATATTTCAGAACTTGTCATTAGCTATTGATCACACATTATTGAAATGCATAAATTTTTTAAGAAATAAAAAGGGATATATAATTATAAATGTGATAGATACTAAACTGAAAACATAAATATATGTATATCAATGAATTTGGAAATGCACAAATACCTAAAAAAACACAATATTTAAACTGACTCAAGAAGAAATAGTCTAGGGGCACCTGGGTGGCTCAGTGGGTTAAGCATCTGCCTTCAGCTCAGGTCATGATCTCAGGGTCCTGGGATTGAGCACCACGTCCCTCTCTCTGCTCAGCAGGGAGCCTACTTCCTCCTCTCTCTCTGCCTGCCTCTCTGCCTACTTGTGATCTCTCTCTCTCTCTCTCTCTCTGTCAAATAAATAAATAAAATCTTAAAAAAATAAAAAAAGAAATAGTCTATTTCTATACACTTAATTATTGACATTGAATCAGTTGAAAGCTTCCTCCCACCCAAAATAAAGGAAAAAAATAAGCAAAATACATACACAAAGCAAGTCTGATGATTTTAAATGTATGTTCTATAAAATATTTGAGAAAAAGATAATTCAAATCTCATTAAATTTTCTCAAAGAATATAAAAAACAGTCTTGCTTTGAAAGTTATTTACAAGGCTTTTATAACATTAATGCCCAAATTACTGAAGGGTGATAGAAGAACTGAAATTATAACCTAATCTCACTTCTTAAATATATTTGCCAGAATCCTAAGCAATATATTATCAAACACAATCAAAAGAAAATTTTTCAAAAAATAAAACAATCCAGTTGAATATATTTTAGGCATAGGTTGGTTCATTATTAGAAAATATATTAATATCATTTACCACATTATTGAATGAAGGAGAAATTTCATGATTTCTATGACCATCTAAATAAAAATGTATCTATATGATTCAATAATTAAAATTTAGAAATTTAAGGGAACACAAGTGTTTTACTTAACCATATGCATTCCTCAGCCCAGAACTATCATAACTTGAGTGACTGGAGGTGCATAATTATTTAAGAAAATATGAAGTGGAATCAACTGCACAGATGCTTAGTGTTTTCCTTTTGAATCCGAAGTAAGAGAACTCATGATGAGGGGATGTTCTGGCAGGTATACGTAACAGCTGTCGACTACCATACTAATTGGTTGGCATGTGGCTTTTATGTTACCTTTAGACTGGTTCTTAATCATGTCAGTAATAAGCTGAGGAAAATACAAATAGAGACTTTAGCTTTACCTCTCATTTAACCATCCTCTGTCTGGTCAAAATTATATATCCACAAACACAAATTAAAAAAGAGGCTCTGAGTCTGATAAATGGTCCAGCTTTCTGGATCGCCCAAATGAGAAAGCCCTTGAAAGCAGGAAATTGAGTGCTTGCTCTGCAGCTCTAAAGCAGATGCTGATAGTGTTCTTGATGAAAACGTGCAAAATTCACAAGTAAAATATGAGTAAATACACAAAATGGGTTCATGTATTTACCTGTTTTAACAGCTGCATTTAAGTCAAGGTTCTGAACAAAAACAAATGAAACACTTGGGGTAAATTGAACAATTTATAGGGATTATTTACAAAGATATGAATTGGCTGTAGAAGTCCCACAAGAGAATACAACAGCTTATATAATAGCTTGAAGATATTAACAGCTATAAACCATAACTAATATTTATCCTGAGGAGTAAAAAAGGAGGAGTAATTGCCTGAACAACTGAACCAGAGAGAGCCGTGAGGAGGGAATCATCTCCTCCCTGGTGGAGGAATATATCTGTGTCTCCTTGCCACCCTGTGACCAATGTTGTTCTTTGTCATAGTTCATACAACATAGCCTTATGCAGGGACATAGCAGAAAGATCTAGAAGGGATCATGAAAGATACCTAGCAGTTCTGAAAAACCTTATTTGGTAAAATTATGTATAAATATATGTATGACATGTATTATGTATAAATATATGTATATACAAGGACTTGGAAAAATAGGAAATGATGAGCACTTTCTTAATAGTGCATGTGTATGCAAGTGTGTGTATGTGTGTGTTGATGTGTGTGTGTGTGTGATTATGAGTATATAAAAGAATATTAACATTTCACAAGTCTTTCTGTGCAAATTTAACTTCTGCTTGTTTCACTTTTCATTTTTTTGTATTAAATTAGAAAGATTAAAATATTCCAGGGGTGAGTGAGGACATCTTTGTCCTTATCATCCTTACCCTGTCTCACAGTTTAGCATGCATTTGAAATAGTTCCCCACATCAATATTGGCATTTGCCCATTTGCCCTTTGTACTCATTGCAAAGAGTACTAAGGAAAAAGTTATTTGAGACTGGAAACCAGAGGAATGCATTCGTAGATGATGCATATTGAGAAATAGCGGTAGTCGTGAGAGCTGATGACAGGGAGGGAAAGGTTAAGGTTGCACAGGACTTTGAAGGAATAATAATGATTTTTAACTTTATTCTAAATGTAAGAGAAGTCTTGGGATGATTATGAACTGAAAAGTGACCAAATATGACATATTTAAAGATGAACCCTCTAGTAATGTGTGAAAACTAGACTCCAGTATTCTATGAAAGAGATGGTGATGGCTTTAACCAAAGTGGTTATGGCAGATATGGTAAACAGTGGTCAGATTTGGCAATGGAATAGTATGGAGTTGGAACTGTCAAAACAATTACTTTCCATCCATTTTTTAAAGTACAGGTTTAATTTTTTTAACTTTAGCTTGTAACATACTATTGATATATAACATGCATTTAATACTGAACTGTAAGTAAATTAATTTTAATGTGTTATAATGTTAGAAAAAATAATTGCTTGGAATCTGATTATTTAGTTGAATTTCATTTGTTTTATAACAAAAGTATTATTTGAAAGAACTGAGAAAATACCAACAATATAGGTTGACAGATTAATAAGCCAAGACTGAGACTTACAGATATCATATCCTAATATATTTAATAGAACTATTGCTTAATTCCTAACCCTGATGATACTTTACAGTATAGATAATTACCTTATAACAATGGTTTGGTGTTTTTTATAATCATCTTTTGCATAGAGAACTATTGATATAAATTAAAAGTGAAGATCACTTGCTAATCTGTGCCATTACTATGTCAACATTTTTAATGTAATAAACTATAAACTTACTCAAATTCTAAAGTTACATTGAATATGAATTGTATACACTATTTCCATTCACCACAGTACTAAGATTATTAGTTTATGAAACTTATTTTGTGATGTTATAGATTTGTGTTTTTCTATTAATTTCCAGCTGGAAATTCACAGAAGGGTGTTTCCAGATATATTTTGACTTATTCTACCTGCTAAAACTGTTTGATATAGATGAGGGATCAGGCAAGTTAGTTTCTATAGCATTTCTAAAAGGTCCAGCTTTCTCATTATTTTACTAAACAAGGTTTTACCTATCATCCACTCTCTGGCCATATATATATATATATATATATATATATATATATATATATATATATACACACACAACTGGCTTGTTTTACATTTAATTGTACTCATGGGAATATATTAGTGATTCTAATTTTAATGACTTCTGATCCCCAGTAGGGGACTTTTTTCTACTTTATTTGCTCCCTTAATCACATTTAGCAGGTATAATTTAATAAGAGAAATAACATGTCTTATATACTGGTCCTAATGCCTACCATTGTGAAGGAAATTATATTTGTGATTATTTCAACAAATATTTTTACACAAATACACAGAAATATGTATAAATATACAAACACATGTATACAACAAAAATGACTAATATTTTCAAACTGAAATGTATAGTTTCATAAATTTTACCTATGTTTATTTTTTTATTTATGTTATAGACATATAAATAAGTATGTTTAGCATCAGCATGATGATGTAAGTCTAATTTGGGCACAACCTCAATACATACACACACAAAGACACACAAAGACACAGATATAAAATTATATATAATTGATGTGAACTCTGTTTTCTCATGAACTCATAAAAAAGTATTTTACTGACCAACAAGTTCACACACACATACACACACACACACACACACACAACTGGGGGATCTTTAAGGGATCATTTAGCTCTATAAAATTCACTTTTCTGAATTACAGAATAGAATAACAATTTCTGTACCAACAATATTGAAGTTTTTATGATGACAAAATAAGCAAAGTATATGAAAGCTTTCTATTGATGATGAAAGACCAAAAATAATTGTCTTATACTACATAAGTACAATTTTATATGAAACAGTAATAAAGCATCCCTCCTATATTAAGTTGCAGAATAATGTACATGGTGCACAAAAGTAAGATTTTGAAAACCTACATTGAGGAAATGAAAGAAAGTATATTCAAGAATTTTGGGATTTAGTGCTTCTATAGTAACTAGTAATATTACAACTTTTTTTTCTCCAAGACCATTAATTGAATGTTATTTTTGATATCATCAAGACAGAGAAAAGGAATATAAAATGAGAATAAATTATTCATTTTCTGATGGTCAGCTTCAGGAAAGATAAAGTCAAGCCATAAAAAGGACATTTGCATCCCTCCCTTCTGAGAAGAGGTAGTGAGATATTAATGATAAAGGAGAAGCTTGGTAAAAGGCCCAACCTTATTCCAGATAGACTTAAAATTATGCCACATTTTATTTGGTGCACATTTTAGGTAAAGATAAAGCATAACTTTCCATGATGTATGAGGGAATTACCTTACTTAAATTTAGTAAAGATATAAATAATTATCACATTTTATTTATTAAATGAACTCCAAGTTCAATGTCATGCTATACAATTCTATTGAGGTGAAAGATGATACCTACCCTTCAAGATTTTAAAAGTTGTGTAAAATGGACATATAACTACAGAAAATAAACTCCATTTAAATACACTTTAAATACACAAAATAAGCTACACTCCATTTTGTAGTATTTTTAAAATAGTAAGGGGTGCCTGCGTGGCTCAGTGGGTTAAAGCCTCTGCCTTCGGCTCAGATCATTATCCCAGTCCTGGGATTGAGCCCCGTGTCTGGCTCTCTGCTTGGTCGGGAGCCTGCTTCCCTTCCTCTCTCTGCCTGTCTCTCTGCCTACTTGTGATCTCTGTCTGTCAAATAAATAAATAAAATCTTAAAAAAAAACCCTTTAAAATAGTAAAATTAATTTATTCCATATTATAGTATTTGATATTAAATGTTTTGATTATAATGTGTCTGACATTAAGCTTTTGATTGCAGAAGCATCCATTTCAAGACATCCATCTTGAATAAAACCTATTGCCAGCTGTATGACATAGCCACTAGCAGAAAACTATGTAAGGAACCAGGCCACCACTGCCCATGAAGTTCACTTTTCAAAAACTCTGCATAACCTACATAGTTGACCCCTTAAATGACTTTGCTTTCCTCTTCCTGATCCTTAAATTCAATTCTGGCTCTTATGCTTTAAATTTATCAATAAGGAGTGAATCTATGAAACTGTTGGCACACCAGCCTCTGACCCTAGTAAAGGCAGAGCTCCAGTTTTTGTTCTCTCTCTCTCTCTATCCTCGGATCTCATGGTGTAGCCCTATGGTGTGTGTGTACCCTCTAGGACTTGTGAGCACTAAATCTTGTTCTTCAAAATTACCTGATGATTCTCCTGAGGTGTGTCATGCAATCATAACAAGAACCACAAGGACTGCCCAGTTACAACATTGGCCTTGTGGTGGCAGAAAAAGTCTGTGGGGCCCTCTGTGATTAAAAAGGGCCTCGGTGAATGCTCTCAGGTATTCTTAGGCAAGAATGTCAATGTCAATAGGCTGGGGCCTACATAACACACTTACATAGGAAAATACATCTCTGATGCGTCTCTGGGACCAAAAGCAGTAATGAGACATTTCCAAATATAAGGAATGTATGGAGGTCAACAAGCAAATGACAGATGTTCAACATCACAAATTATTAGGGAAATGCAAATAAAAATCAAATGATATATCATCATATAACCATTAGGATGGGTACTATTGAAAATAAGAACAGGAAATAATGTGCTGTTAAAGATGTTGAAAAACGGGAAGCCTTATGCACTCTTGGTGGGAATATAAAATGGTATAGTCACTATGCAAAAACAGTATGGCGGTGCTTCAAAAAATTAAAAATCCAAGTATCATATAATCTGTCAATTCCATCTCAGGGTTTATATTCAAAAGAATCAAAAGCAGACTCTCAAGGAGACATTTATACACCCCTGCTTATAGCAACACTATGTATAATAGACAAAATATGAAGTGAACACAAATGTCCTTCAGCGGATCAGTGAATAAATAAAAAGTGGTATATACATTCAGTGGAATAATATTCAGCCTTAAAAAGGAAACCTGAATTAATACATGCTACAACATGAATGAATATTGAGGAAATTATGTTTAGGGAAATATGTCAGGCAAAAAAGGACAAATATTGTGTGATTCCACTTATATGAGATACTTAAGAGTATTCAAACTCATTGAGACCTTTCCTCTGGAGGAGAGGTGGTGGGGTCAGGGTAGTGGGTTGTTTAATGAGTATAGAGTATCAGTTTACAGGTTGGAAAATTTCTATATATTAGTTCCACAACAATGTGAATATATAACACTACTCTGCTGAACAATTAAAAATGATTAAGATGGCAATTTTATGTTATGTTTGCTTTACCAATATTTGAAAGAGAGAGAGAGAGGGAAAGAGAAGAAAGAAAGAAAGAAGGAAAGAGAGAAAGAAAGAAAGAAAGAAAGAGAGAGAGAGAATTATATGGGAAACCTGTAGTATTGAATAGGTACAAAACCGCAACTGTTGATTTTAAGGTTTAATTTTCCAAAGGGATAGCAACTACTTGGGGCATATAGAGTTGCCCTCCTTATATAAAGAGAGTAGGCTAGAAAGGGTGATCCCTTTAGAAAAAGTAAAGCAAACAAACAAAAAAATTAAATTACATTATTATTTTTTAAAAATACAGTATGGTTTACAAGTATTCATAGGCACACATTTTCATTTGAAAGACACAAAGTATTTACAGACTGAAAGTTCCTTTTTCTTTATACTTTTATGTAGAATTACTGCAATGTATAAAATTGTAATTTTTCATAAAGAAAATCAATGTTTAAATGATCATATAATGTCCTCTTTATAAGGACATTATTATTTTTTTGAGGTTTATTTTATTTTTATTTAAACGTATAATGTAACCCCCCACCCTCTGGCAACTCCCCTCCCCCCACCCCTCTCAGTTTGTTTAATGACATTAAGAGTCTCTTTTGGTTTGTTTCCCTCCCGATCCCATCTTGTTTCATTTATTCTTTTCCTACCCCCTTAGCCCCCACCCCATTGCATCTCCACTTCCTCATATCAGGGAGATCATATGATAGTTGTCTTTCTCCAGTTGACTTATTTCGCTAAGCATAATACCCCGTAGTTCCATCCATGTTGTCGCAAATGGTAAGATTTCTTTTGATGGCTGCATAGTATTCCATTGTATATATATATACCACTTCTTCTTTATCCAGTCATCTGTTGAGGGACATCTAGGTTCTTTCCATAACTTGGCTATTGTGGACATTGCTGCTATAAACATTCGGGTGCATGTACCCCTTTGGATCACTACGTTTGTATCTTTAGGGTAAATACCCAGTAGTGCAATTGCTGGGTCATAAGGTAGCTCTATTTTCAATTTTTTGAGGAACCTCCATGCTGTTTTCCAGAGTGGTTGCACCAGCTTGATTTCCCACCAACAGTGTAGGAGGGTTCCCCTTTCTCCACATCCTCGCCAGCATCTGTCATTTCCTGACTTGTTCATTTTAGCCATTCTGACTGGTGTGAGGTGGTATCTCATTGTGGTTTTGATTTGTATTTCCCTGATGCCCAGTGATGTGGAGCACTTTCTCATGTGTCTGTTGGCCATCTGGATGTCTTCGTTGCAGAAATGTCTGTTCATGTCCTCTGCCCATTTCTTGATTGGATTATTTGTTCTTTGGGTGTTGAGTTTGCTAAGCTCTTTATAGATTTTGGATACTAGCCTTTTATCTGATATGTCATTTGCAAAAAATCTTCTCCCATTCTGTCAGTTGTCTTTTGATTTTGTTGACTGTTTCCTTTGCTGTGAAAAAAGCTTTTGATCTTGATGAAGTCCCAATAGCTCATTTTTACCCTTGCTTCCCTTGCCTTTGGCGTTGTTCCTAGGAAGAAGTTGCTGCGGTTGAGGTCGAAGAGGTTGCTGCCTGTGTTCTCCTCAAGGATTTTGATGGATTCCTTTCTCACGTTGAGGTCCTTCATCCATTTTGAGTCTATTTTTGTGTGTGGTGTAAGGAAATGGTCCAATTTCATTTTTCTGCATGCAGCTGTCCAATTTTCCCAACATCATTTGTTGAAGAGGCTGTCTTTTTTCCATTGGGTATTCTTTCCTGCTTTGACGAAGATTAGTTGACTATAGAGTTGAGGGTCTATTTCTGGGCTCTCTATTCTGTTCCATTGATCTATGTGTCTGTTTTTGTGCCAGTACCATACTGTCTTGATGATGACAGCTTTGTAGTAGAGCTTGAAGTCTGGAATTGTGATGCCACCAACTTTGGCTTTCCTTTTCAATATTCCTTTTGCTATTCGAGGTCTTTTCTGGTTCCATCTAAATTTTAGGATTATTTGTTCCATTTCTCTGAAAAAAATGGATGGGATTTTGATAGGCATTGCATTAAATGTGTAGATAGCTTTAGGTAGCATAGACATTTTCACAATGTTTATTCTTCCAGTCCATGAGCATGAAACATTTTTCCATTTCTTTGTGTCTTCCTCAATTTCTTTCATGGGCACTTTATAGATTTCTGAGTATAGATTCTTTGCCTCTTTGCTTAGGTTTATTCCTAGGTATCTTATGGTTTTGGGTGTAATTGTAAATGGGATTGACTCCTTAATTTCTCTTCCTTCTGTCTTCTTGTTGGTGTAAGAAATGCAACTGATTTCTGTGCATTGATTTTATATCCTGACACTTTACTGAATTCCTGTACAAACTCTAGGAGTGTTGGAGCGGAGCCTTTCGGGTTTTCCACATATAGTATCATATCATCCGCAAAGAGTGATAGTTTGACTTCTTCTTTTCCGATTTGGATGCCTTTAATTTCTTTTTGTTGTCTGATTGCTGAGGCTAGGACTTCTAGTACTATGTTGAATAGCAGTGGTGATAACGGACATCCCTGTCGTATTCCTAACCTTAACGGAAAAGCTCTCAGTTTTTCTCCATTGAGAATGATACTTGTGGTGGGTTTTTCATAGATGGCTTTGAAAATATTGAGGTATGTGCCCTCTATCCCTACACTTCGAAGAGTTTTGATTAGGAAGGGGTACTGTATTTTGTCAAATGCTTTTTCAGCATCTATTGAGAGTATCATATGGTTTTTGTTTTTTCTTTTGATTGTATCACACTGATTGATTTGCGGATGTTGAACCAACCTTGCTGCCCTGGAATAAATCCCACTTGGTCTTGGTGAATAATCCTTTTAATGTACTGTTGGATCCTATTGGCTAGTATTTTGGTGAGAATTTTCGCATCTGTGTTCATCAAGGATATTGGTCTGTAATTCCCTTTTTTGATGGGATCCTTGTCTGGTTTGGGGATCAAGGTGATGCTGGCCTTATAAAATGAGTTTGGAAGTTTTCCTTCCATTCCTATTTTTTGGAACAGTTTCAGGAGAATAGGAATTAATTTTTCTTTAAATGTTTGGTAGAATTCCCCTGGGAAGCCATCTGGCCCTGGGCTTTTGTTTGTTTGGAGATTTTTGATGACTGTTTCAATCTCCTTACTGGTCATGGGCCTATTCAGGTTTTCTATATCTTCCTGAATCAGTTTTGGCAGTTTATATGTCTCTAGGAAAACATCCATTTCTTCCAGATTGTCAAATTTGTTGGTGTAGAGTTGCTCATAATATGTTCTTATGATTGTTTGTATTTCTTTGGTGTTGGTTGTGATCTCTCCTCTTTCATTCATGATTTTATTTATTT